>ML218419.1:0-19291 GCA_004785975.1 Popillia japonica
TATCTACATTTTTTCTCAGTAATTTTTTTTAGACTTTTATAGATTCGAACATATCGAGCTTCTACGCACTAATGCGCCACGCTGTATAGTTTTGAATAGTCTTACGCACTCTTTAATATCGTCAATTGCCTCTCTGAAGAATTTTTCATCTATTTTACACTGCCAGTCGCATTTAAGCAATTATGCCGCTAGTGGCGTATATATGGCAGTAATTAAAATTTGCTACTAACGCATTTTCGAAACTTGGAGCAGATGTTGATTTTCTTGAGCAGGTTTTTAAAGGAAAACGTTAGAAAAGTTAGAAATAATCTCCTACTAAAACTAGCGTTAGTTACGTTCTGTTTGTGTTCTGTTTTTTAACCTGAAAGTTTTAAATAACTCGAAAAATATGCAATCTAGAAAAAATATTTATAATTAAGGTATAATCATTCAGTACGGTAGTGCAAATAATAGTTCCCTTCTCCTATTTCTCGTAGGCAAAACACATCTCGTATCTGCACAGTTCTAACAATAATTTCTATTCCAAATAAACTTTTCCTTTAAACGTTGAATTTACATCCAAGTTATTCACAGATTGGTGTATATGCATATTTTTGCAACATACTGGTAAGGCTGGTGTATTAATACCAAATTCAAAAGAGTTAAATTCTAGAGATTTAGTTTTCGAGTTTGTAAAAATTTGAGAAAAACGTTTGCCGAATTAAGAAATATGTATTAGCAACTTACAAGATAAAATTGAGTAAGTACATCAAACAACATAGTAAAACATATAGTTATGCATGACAAACTCTTAGCGCCATATGTTTTTCTGCATATGGTTGGTAAAAAACTGCATGCAATAAGACCAATCAGTCTGAACATTCGGTAAATTTGATCTAAGTTGACCTTGTGGAAACAAAGTTATCATACCATATTCGTAGTGCTTCATTATATTCAAGAATATCATTTTATCTGTGCTTCATTCCATATAACATTTTTTGCTTGTCTCAAAATCACCAATTGTGAAACAAAAATCTCGGTATTCCTTTTAGCAACTCAGAAAATTAAAGAAACACACTTGAATTAAAGACAAAACCTACTGTTTTATTCAGCGTGGTATTCTTCAACGTCTGTACACTTTGTAGCTCTCCGGACAAATTCTTAAAGGCGTACATACATATTTCAAAAAATGATAATTAATGATGACCTAAATGCCCTATATAAATAATTTACAGACAAAGAATGTTTCTGTTGTTGTTTATTAATTCTAAGGAGTCGGTGGAACGAGTCTACTGATAATGAATTTGAATGAGCCCCGATAGAAAGTCTTCTTCTTTAGATAGAAAATACTTCTTATGCCCGATTTCTGAACTCGACACACTTTTAAACTATATGAAAATTTGTACAAAATATGAGGGTGTAACTGATTCTTCTGTCGACATTCAATGTAAGTTCATTACAAAGATGAGCGAATTTCGTTGTTTAGAATTTCTTCCAGACTATCTGATGATATGAAAAATAGAAACAAGATGTAAAATGAATTTTGTACTATTCTTTCTTCTATGTTAGAAAACTGCTGATTCTGTGTGATGCTTCGGTCAGCATAAATCACAATAATAATAATAATATCAATAATCAATAATCATAATAATAATACACAATCGGTGTATCGTCTAGGTATTTCGACCATTTCTTTTCAAAAATTGCAAATAAATTTTCGTATTTATTCCCTCTGAAACATTAGCTCTTAGGGAAGATAGTTACATGATTTTCGAAAATTGATGCTGAAACTGATGTTGTCCTGGCGTATATAGATTGACATCAGCTCAGTAATGTCCATGATGTTACTTTATAATACTATATCTCCTAAAACAGCATTCATTACAGACTGAAACTCTAGTACAGAAGTTTACAGCTTCTGCTATGCATTAATGAAACCAGGTGTAAAATATATCACAACGAACCAATTATTTTCAGTCAATTTATGTGCACGCTGAAGAAAATAGGAATGTAATAAATTATTTTTCGCAATGCTGTGTACTGTACCGCGCGACACCCGTACTTGTCATATTGCATCTCCTGCAGTACCCGGATTTCTCTCAATATCATCAGTTTTCAGTGCGTAAAATTCAACAGAGCTTTTCACATTCACGACCTTCGTGATTTGGTTACAATGTCAATACGACATTCATTATGTATGTGTAAGATGTGGCTCGACGATTTGGAAAATGCTGCCTTTACGTGCGGCAACTTTGATGAGAATTCTTATCATTTTTACCATAAATGTAAATTATATCGAACCGTTCATGAGTTCTGTAGCCCATATTCAAAATATTCATATGTAACAATCGAAACGTATAAGTACTCCTATTCTTTACGATACAGTCGTTTTGCAGTGCTGTGGCGCGACGAATCTTTTATAAATATCTTCTTTTTTTTCGAGGGAATTTTCACAAAATACTTTGGAGTTAAAATTGCTTTTTCCATTTCGTTTACACTTTGATGCTTTATTTCAAACACGCTTTGTATATATGTATCTTCTACTTAACTTCTACCAGAAAATTCATTTTTGGTTTGTTTTTTCGTCGTGTGCAGCGTGTCTAATACAATGAATAAGAGTTAAGGAAAAATTTTAATCCTAGAGCTATATACTTCGAACGTCTGTGCCTTTACTTGATAAATGTCTGTCATATTTAAGGTTATAAAGCATTACTTTAGTTTCAGAGATCCGAGGTAATCTTTGTAGTCGTTTTACTTTGTTAGTGCAGAATACAACTCACTTTTTAGTAGTAAAATTTCAATTCTTTCAATTTTCAATTCTTCTTTTATCTTATCAATTTATCAATTATTTTTTCCTCACAGTCGCGGTGCCTAAAGGAGTAACATAAGTTGATCTCTGATTATGAGAAAACCCAATGCTGGGCTTGGAAATTGTGGTGCTATGGTCCACCAGTGGTTCTCCGGTTGAGTACCACTCGTTGTTGCGAAGTGATTAATCCAATATTACTTACGGTGAGATACCATTGCAATAAGGCCCATAAAAACAGGGCGGCGCACCACATTCCCGTCGGTTTATATACGAGAAACGGTAAAGTATTTTAAAAATCTTTTTACTAAAAGTTGTGTAGGTTCATTAGGAGCACATTTTAAAATTATTCAGAAATATACAGGGCGATCCAAAAAAAGTTGCCTACCAAAGTTATGAAAATTTAAATGGAACACCCCGTATATTAGTGCATATTTTGATACTCTAGGCTAAATAAAGGCCACTTACTGTTGTATACCCTATACCTAACTCAACCTGTTTTCGAGATATTTTACTATTTTTGAAAATATAGATAAAAATTTAAGAGACATTTCTGTTTTACATATTTGAGCAAAATATTTTAAATTGTATTTATTGTTTATTCAAAGGATTAAACTTTATAACTAATTAAAGTTAATATCTAGAAATTATGTAGGATGTTTAAAAAAAAGAGTTCTGTTTTGTTAGATGTTAAAATCAAGTAATTCTCTTATATTAAATAAAACACCCTGTATTTATTACCATATTTAGATTCTAATTTCAATTGCTTTTAAAACTGTGCTAGGGTTTCCTATACCCATCTCTTCTAGTTTTTTAGTAATAGTTTTTGATTTTAAACATTAATTTCTTACCATTTAATTTTCAAAATAATATACATATAATTGGATGGAATTATTATTCCAAATGGCTAATACCTATTAAACTAATCATTTCATTGGTTTTGTTTCACAGTAATGAAAAGGCCTTTTAACTAACAATAAGTAAATAAAACTTTATTAAACAAATAACATTAAATAGTAAAAAAAAACTAGTATTTTAAGAAATGCTCGAAATAATGTCCATCGGTTCCAATGCATAAACGAATTCGCTCTTGAAAAGACTGTTTCACTTTTGTTAAAATTGTTGGTGCTATAAAACGAAACGCTATTCTTATTCATTCTCTCATATCGTCAGGGTATAGTTGACGGTGTACTGTACACTCTATCTTTAATATATCCTCATAAAAAGAAATCGGGACTCGTTAGGTCTGGGGATCTTGCTGGCCAATACTGAGGGCCGCCGCGTCCAATCCACCTATTGGGATATTGCCTATCCAATTCATTTCTAACGTCAATATGAAAATGCGCTGGCGCACCATCTAATTGTAACCACATCCTCTCTGTCTAATATCAAGTGGTACATCTTCCAAAAGTACAGGCAAATGTTCTCGTAAAAATCGAAGAAACCTGGCGCCATTTAAGAGACCATCAAAAAAGAAAGGACCTATCACCAAGGTTCCAATGATTCCAGCCCACACATTGACACGCCATCTGTGTTGCCTGTCGATAGTTCTAAAAAGAATGGGGATTTTCATCACTGTAGTAATGAAAATTGTGACTATTAACTAATCCATTATTGTGGAATGATGACTCATGCGAGAAAAGAACAAAATCGAAAAAAAATTCGTCTTCACTAAGTTTTTCTAGAACCCACAAACAAAACTCGAGTCGTTGATTGTAATCTGGCTACGAAAGTTCTTGGTGTAATTGAATGCGAATTGTGTTTTTTTATAATTCTTTCGACGCTTCGCCTACTGATTTCAATATTTTCACATATTTTACGTTGATACGTACATATGTGGGTTTTCCACCATGTCTGTATATAAAAACGAAAAACATAATCTTCATTCAAATTCAAGATAATAAGAAAATAAGCACTATCGGTGTCCTAGCTTCATATGCAATCAACTGTACATGTAATGTTTTTTGATTTATACTTACGACAGAAAAGTATTGTGTAAATCAGACTAAAATAAAATTCATAAGATTTTGTTGACCTATTTTTACCGAATATTGCATACGCGTGTTTATTTTACCGAAATAAATTTGTAAAACTATGTCTGGCGCTTCAACACATAAAAAGGCAATCCTATACCCGTCTTGGCGTTGATGGAGTATTCGATTAACCAAAATGTAAAAGAAAAATGAGTTCAGAGTAGGTTGCATGTATTTCGGGATTTTATTTTTATTTGAATACAGACATAAGAAGCTTGAAATTAGATTTGCTGATTTGTTACGTTTGTTTCTTCTAGATACAGGAAAATACAGCAAAAAAAAATGTAAAACTGGCAACTAAAATGTCGTAGATTTTTATAAAATAACAACATTAATTTACTCGTTTTGCCACATACGTTTATTTGAAGGTAATACAAACAGTTTGTGGCCAACTAATCTTCATTAAAAGTGTTTATGAGCCAACAATAAAGCTATCAATCAACCGAAATTTTCAATTTGAAAATTCCGAAAAACCGTGTTCATGGTAAAGCAGTCTAGTGCAGGGTAAAAACATTTTTTATGAGGCAATAAAAGTCTTACATTTTGTTATAAAAAAGTTGCTTCTATCTCTGTAATAAAAATATATACCTACAATGTTAGTGTGATGCATCAAAAATCAAACTTGTTACATAAACAATAAATTACAAGAACATTTGATTTAATTATACAAAATACAATTTAGGATGGCGTCACAAAAGTCATACATGCAACGTTTTTTTTAGACTTTAGTAACTGACTAATAAAAAACCGTAAAGTAGTACTATAAACTACTACGATCAATTAAAAGCAATCATTTTCTGTACGAATATGTGAAGGAACGTATCTATACAGGGTGTCTATGGAATAGTCTACGAAAATAAAAGTGGTTAAAGCTAATGGCATGGAAACCTAAATTCCAAAAGGTGAATACTTTATGTCCACGCAGTAACGAGTTGTGCACGATATTAACAGTTATATTTCATGAAAATTATTTATAAATCATATTTTTGCCTCGAAATTTTATTATTAAATAAATTGGAAGCAAAATCGCGAATATTCGAGCGCACTTGCTTGTCTTGAAGTTCGATTGTGCCTATTGTCCGTTTTTTATCTGCAGTCCAAATAAATAAAAATAATAAATACATTCCAAATACATGTTATAATAGTAGATTTGCTTCCAATTTATTTAATAATAAAATTAAATTATGATGGCAAAAAATATCATTTATGAATAATTTGCATGAAATATAACTGTTAATATCGTGTACAGCAAGATAAAAAAATGTACTGGAAGGAACCGAAGGCGAGCCACCAGCGTGAGAGGCGTAGATGTTTTTAATTGGGCTACAAAGGCTTACGTATCGGGAAACTAACATTGTCGATATAAAGGAATGAACTTACCGCGTTCATTCAACAAGCTAAACAACGTTGATTTTCTCTGAAACTAAGGCGCGTTGGGATAAAAGCTCATACCTGGGTACTCAGGGAAGGTTCCTCTATAACATGGTTGAGATTCATTAAAATCGTGCCGGACAACCCTGGTGTTCCACTTGTGAGTTGATTTATTGATTAAGAACATAATTAGATTAAAAGTGATAATTAAACATTTGACATTAATTTCATGAGTTGGTGAAACTTGCGACAATTGATCTCGAACAAAAACGTAAAATTTTAAGCAAAACAATTTCTAAATTTTATGTTTGTGGTTTAATCATATTATGGTAAGTCAAGTTGAACCACATTGAATAAAACAAAAGGTTTCATCTTCAATTCAAGTGTGTTTCAAGTGTGTATTAAGAGAGGTAGTTCCGCTATGATTACATGGTTTGACTACATCTTCTATTTTCGCTGTGTCGAGCATTCAACAAAACAAAATTCTTGTATACAAGGTGAGTCAAAACTGGTACCTAAGTCAAGTTACGTGTCATTTGTCATTCTCATACGTATTTGTGAATATTTAATGAGAACTAGTTGATAGTAGTGCTAATTTTAAAAAGAAAGAGTTTACTTCGTTCAATGTTAGGGAATTGGTGCCGTTCTTGTATGAACTATGCAATTCAATTTTATTTTTGTAATATTTACGTTTGCTTTACGAAATTTGAAAGAACAGGTAGTGTACGTGAGATTAAGAAAAGAAAAACAATGCACTATGACGAAGATGCTGCTACAATATTGGTTCTAGATCCTGTAGAAACAAATCCGAAATTGTTCTTACGAAAAAAGTGTATACAATTAAATCACATATCTAGCAACTTAGACAAAATGGATGGAAGATGGATAGGTTGTTATGGACCTGCTAATTAACTGCTCGTCGCCCTGATTAAATCTGATTGGATTTTTTTTGATAGAAATAAACAGCATGTTTGTAGTACTAATTTAGATAACAATATCGAAATTTTAAAACCAGAAATTACGGAAGCGGTAAATTCTGCGACTGGAGATATGTTCCACAAAGTTTATTAATATTATAATTCTGTTCTTTTTCACATCTTGTACATATTAAGTATGTTAAAACGTCAGTTATTATTTAACGTTTTGTCACACAACAGCCATGTTCCGGTTATTTTTTATTAAATTGATGAATTACAATGAAATCAAGTACTTACATTTGGATATTTAAATAAATTTTACGTATAAAAAAATAAGTACACAATAATTTTAATATTATTTGCATTATATTTGTAGTAGTAGTATATCGTAACATAAAATGTGTATTTTAGAAATTTAAACATGATGTTACATACATACTATTATAAATTACATATCGACAAAAACTGGTGACTTCATTTTTCAATAATCACATTTTTTTAAATACATAATTCTACAGTTCTTTACCAGAAACATTATCACTGTTGATACTAAAATTACTCTTGCTGATGTATCAATTTCCAAGCGTAATAAAAAATATCTCCACTGCATGATCTACATATTAAGTCATCTAACTTGCACATTTTGCCTTCTTCTTTAGTTACATATTCTACACATTCTGTCCGCGTTTATGAGGTTACCTACATTTGTAATTGCGGTTAACAAAAGTTCTTTCATTTCGGCTAATTTAAAGCTTTTCTTTTGCAGTTACTTCACTTTTTATTTGCACCCAAACTAATTCAATAGAATTATATTCAGAATGGTACGGTGGTAATTTAAGTACAATTTTGTTACTCTATTTTGCCATTTTGTCCACTGGGTATACATTGTAATGTTGCTTATAATGATTTATTATTTTCAACAATTCTAATCGCACCATGGAGCGATCAAACGGTATTTGTTTTTGAAGCAACCATTCTTGCATTTCCGCCTATCGAGTTAAAGTTGTTGGTATTTTTTTTCCTTTTTCTGCTATGGTAAGGTGGATTATCCATTACAATAACACTATTATCAGGTAATTTCTTTAAATCGACTGTTTTGCTTTTTCAAATAGTAGTAACCTATCGTCAACAAAACCATTTCTAGAACCAATATGTAAAATAACTAAATGTCTTTCTTTACCAGTAGAATTTTCTGGACCAATAGTTACATCAACTATGCTTGCTTGGTGCACACTTATCTGCGTGTTGTAAACTTAACATCCATCGACACTTGCTCTTGTTTGCCCTTCATTCAGCCATGTTTTGGGTCAATAATAGATTGCATTGCTCATTTGATATTGAAAATAAAGTGTAAACATGACCGCATGAGCAACAAACCATTCCTAAGACTATGTATATTTTGGCGGACTATTTTCTATGAGGTACCCTTACTAAAAACAAGATATATGTAGTATTATATTAATTTTTCTCCTTTAAATTGAGAAAATCTGTTTGTCTTATTTTATATTTCCAACAATAGACCATGAGCATGGCATCCTTTGACGTTTTTTACATATTTTATATCCTAAATCAAACCCCTCGTTGGCATTTGCTGTATGCCCTCCACTCTGCTCTGTAGGCACTTTATCTTTGTTATCAATAAAACGAGGGTAATCAATTACAACTTTATAAATTGCGGAAGCTTCATAGAATTTAACAATTTATGTCTAGATGTGAGCCGTTCACTTTCGGAAAATATTCCTCTGTGAATGGAACATAAACTCTACGTAGTTTTTCAGTGTCACGGTACCTCGCAAGGATAACTATTATACATATATTATTTGAAAATCAAAGAAGCGTTTTCACCACTTTTACGTTCAATTACATTTTGGAAGTAAATTACGGCTGATCTAATGAAATCTTCTTTGAATTTATATTTATGTGTAGTTTAGATTACTTCTTGCCTACACAGGATGCCTCAGCGAGACCATTATGACCAGACGTTTATGCGTTTCCGTCCGAAATATAAATTTAAAAACTAAAAATTGCATAGAATCAATTGTGTTCTTTTCAATTAAAATATTTTTAGATCCCTGGCGCTTCCGGTTATACCAGAAGTCGCCATCTACTTTGTTATTTTTAATGGAACACCTTGTATATTTTTACATATTTCGATTTACCTATTGTTAAGATTTATGTGTATCTTGTATACAGGCTGTCCCAGCTTTTAGTTTACAGGCATTATCTACGTTTATTGTATAGTTATCAAAAAATGTTTAAATAGAAGTTACTTGATATCATATTAAAATGACATATTCTGTTTTTATTTGCTCGTGACCTCGGAGGAGATTACAAGGTCAACTTTGATTTTTTAATAGGAGACATGAATTTTTAATATTCCATGTTGTTTGTCAAAAGTTAGCAAATAACTTTTGTTTGACACATTTTTTAATTTGCCTTTCGAGCACTGAACGCGGCCTAACGCACGGCATTTATATTAGATTTTTTGATTGAGAAAATATTTAGAAAACTTTATTTAAAAAATATGATTTGATGCAATAGGCAGTAGATTTGGTTCGGTACCACTGCTGACAGCTTGACTGTCTAAAGTGAATCTTTTTATCATGATTTTTCCATAATAAGAACTAAAATAGCGATAAAAATACAGGTGAATTTGTTTTTTCTAACTAAATTGAAGAATATGCTGTATTTTTTACATTAGAGTAAGAATAAGAAATAATAATAATCAATAATTATAAGTGTGTAATCTTATAAATGTTCAATTTGGGCTCCGCCAGCTCGGCATCCCATGCGAATTCGATTTTTCAGTCATCGAGGTTTACCGACCGCACTTGATACACTAATTCCTTTAAATAACCCCACATGAAAAAATCAAGAGGCGACAAGTTTGATGCGTTTGCAAGTTCGCAATATTGTCACGGTCCTCTTAATTAAGACTGGTTGTACTTACCGTGATCTGAGGGCGTAGCTTTTTTTAGGGGGGTGCTTGGTATCCTTATTCAATAAACACACTAAACACGTATAGTACTTCACACTTGCTTTATTAATCCTTAACACTTATATCT
Source organism: Popillia japonica (assembly GCA_004785975.1). NCBI lineage: Eukaryota > Metazoa > Arthropoda > Insecta > Coleoptera > Scarabaeidae > Popillia > Popillia japonica. The sequence continues at coordinate 10,172 of ML218419.1, forward strand.
ACCTCTTAACACTTATATCTACTTAAACCCTATGTTACTTATTCTAACGCTGTTTTCTAACTAACTTATCCTATCGCTAGATCATCGGTCAAACCCCTGTCCAAGATCGCCCGTCAGTATACCCGGTGTCTGCGTCGCATCCGTCGCCTGGATCTGCTGACAAGGATCCGGTAATCCGATCGATGATCTAGTATTCTTCTATGTAATGGAACTTTCCGTGGCAATATCACTGTACCAACTTAAGTCGCATTAACACGGGCAATTTTAAAATTGTTTCTTTGGCCTTGTCAACTGCAAACAAAACATTACCTGTCAACTAACGAACTAGTAGATTGATTTCGCCGCCCTAGTGAAGTAAAGATTTTACCGCACACCTGTATTTTTATCGCTATTTGAATTTTTATTATCCAAAAATCATGATAAAAACATTCACTTTAGACAGTCGAGTTGTCAAAATGCAGTGGTACCAAACCAAATCTACTGGCTGTTGCATCAAATTATATTTTTTAAATAAAGTTGTCTAAATATTTTCTCGATCGGAAAATTAAAAAAGTGTATCAAACAAAAGTTGTTTGCTAACTTTTGACAAATAACATGCAATATTAAAAATTCATGTTTCCTATTAAAAAATCTAAGTTGACCTTGAAATCTCCTCCGAGGTCACGAGCAAATAAAAAACAGCATATGTCATTTTTGACATCATATGATATCAAGTAACTTCTATTTAAACATTTTTTTTGATAACTATACAGTGAACGTAGATAATGCCTCTAAACTAAAAGATGGGACATCCTTTGGTACCGGCGCGGTCCTATTGTCACCCGATATTGCACGAAACAAGTGCGGCAAGTAATTGGGAGATAGGTGCGTACGATGTGCGGGTGTTTCTTTATCAGCCACTTCATCATCATATGCATCTTGAACGGATATTTAACGTTTGCAAGTATGATAAATAATGTATTATAGCTAGTTACAGTTAGTTACGTGAATAGATACTGCGGACTGCTCACAGTATATCGCGACAGTCACCCAGTAACTTCACGAGCTCGTGCAATATCGGAAATCGGGTGACCATAGAAGCCTGCCGGTATATTGACAAGATTAAGAATAAAAAAAATAAAACCAGATAATATACATACTAATATAATTAAACTTTGTAAACATAAATTAATAAAGCCTGTTACGCAGCTCATTAATTGTTTCTTTGATCAAGATATTTTTTCTGACTTACTTAAAACCTCGAAAATGAAGCCTTTTGATAAGGAGGTTGCATCATTTAGTGTAACTAATTATCGCCCGATTACCCTGTCTTCTGGCTTCTCAAAGCTGTTTGTATGCTATGTTTAATCGTATTAGGAAAGATATAAACAAATATAATTTATTATCATCTCAAGATGGTTTTACAGCAGGCAAATCTACAACTTCTTCATCGTTGCAGACCTATCACTGCATTCTGGAAAATATTTAAGAGAAATCTTATCCCCTTGGTATAGCTTGTGACTGGTCGAAGGCTTTTGACTGTATTCAACACAGTATCCGTCTACAAAAACTTGATACTATACGTTTTATAGGCAAGATCGTCAAATGAATATCCTCCGACCTGTCAGCATCTATTTACTTACCAATGAATATTGGCGTCCCACAAGGATCTGTGTAGGGGCCAATAATGTTTTCCTTATTTTTAAATCATATTGTTAGAAATCCTGGATAAAGAATGGCATAGAGTTAGTCAAGACACCACCATTGAAAAATCCACTCTGTTGGACATATTAAGGTTCATATTTTTCAATCGGCTTCTTTCACATTTGATGGTAATTTCTACCAACAAATCTTTGGCACCCCCTTGGGCAGTCCCACTTAGCCAGATTCTTGTTTGTACTGTTATGGATGAACTACTCCAATCCTGCCTGCCGCAACTGGATTTAGAGGTGCCTTTTGTATATAAATATGCACACGACATCATTATAGCCGTTCCAGATACAAGAACTAATGCTATCTTGGATGTTTTTAATTCCTTCCATCACAATCTAAAATTCACCATAGAATTGGAAACCGATAATTCCGTCCCCTTTTTGGGCACTTTGGTAATTAGGAAACTCGACCAGAAGATAATTCTTGATTGGTATTTTAAACTAACCTCCTCTCGAAGGTACATTAACTATTTTTCCAATCACCGTATGAATATGAAAAAGAACATTATAATCTCCATGAGAAATAGGGTTTTAAAATTGTCGGATGTTTCCTTTAAGAAGAAGAACCTAAATCCACTTTTCGATATATGTATTTTCCAATAACGGCTAAAATTTTGATTTTAAACACCTCTACTGCTGGTCTTAATGTAGATAACTGTGAAACTAGTTCATCAATTTCCTGTTAGATTGGCACACTACAACATCATGAAACTGGAAAGATTATTCTCCAAATGTAAAACACCGACACCATTGCTGAAAAAGTCCAATGTGGTCTATCGGATTCCGTGTGCAGATTGTGAGAAAGTATACATTGATCAGACGTCCCAATATTTGGAGAAACATATCCTACATCAACTCTATTGCTTACGTCGCAGCACCAAGACAGCCCTTGCAGATTACCACGTCAATTGCAACCACCAATTCAACTTCGATGTTTCAATCCTTTCGTTCGAACAATTTTGGTCTAAACGTCTATTTTTAGAAATGTACCACATAAAACAGCAAGCCAATACTCTTAATTTTTAACACAGACACTCAGTGTCTAAGTATAGTTTATTCTAATATATTACGTTTGGACAAATTAATTCATTCCAATACCACTTTACCGTACCGACTTGTATTTTTGTACATACTTGTATACTTATCTTTTACCTGTGATGTTGTTTGCATTGCTTGTTCTTTGGTAAATTTTAATTTTAATGTTACTAGTCTTGGATTTTAGGAAGTTTCATATAGTCTTACTCGTCGTTTGTGAGCGCACAACGCATAACCTTAAAATCTTACATGTCAGACATGCAGTACCTAATTTTAATCCGTTTATATTAGATCATCATAGATCATCGATCATCAATCGATTTTTCAGAATATTTACAGTCCAATATTAAAATATCCGTTTTTTAAATTTTCAAATATTTTATTAGGTAATTCGTAGTGTCCTTGGTTGTCTAAACTATATGCTTGAATCTAGAGTAAGCATCGTTAGCTCCACTTACATATGTAAGTTGTTACCTACTAATTTAATATTAAATTTTTTGTGCTTTTCCTGATGTATATAACATTATAGGTTATAGAATTTTCTCTGTAGAAAGTGCACTAACTAATTACCGAAAGCTTAGAATATTAAAAGGGAGATTTTTTACTCATCGTTTGAGTTTTGGCTGCCTATCCCAATAGTTTCCTTTTCCTTTATGATATTGTTCACTTTAGTATATGTATTTATTTGATCATTTTGTACTTATCTTATTTTCCTGATATTTTTTCCACTTCTAAGTCAATTACAACACTCTAATTCGAATAAATATCAAATTTATTCCGAAACCTTGACAATATAATTAGGTTTTCGTTACAACTTCTTCAGTGGAATAAAATTGACATTCAATTCGTGTCAAATAATAAATAACTAGCCATGTGTATCAACAAAATTATCTACAGACAAAGAAATTCAGTGCTATATAGGATTATGTTTACAATATTGTGAATAATTTAAGATATTTTTGAAATGTAAATTTATAATCATAAGAATAATGATCCTTATATCAATGTATTTTTTGTCAAGCTCTAACAATTCTGTTCAAAGACTAGGGAAAACATGGCAAAAAAACCTAGTCAAGAGCTTAATTTGATAAAATTCAGGTGGGATTAAGTGATTAAATTATAATAAATAATACTTAAATTTTCTATATCTGTTCTAAAATTGACCGCGTTATTTTCTTTTTTTAATGGAAGTATATCATTACGTATATTAATCTCTTTTTATAACTATTTTCTTTTTTTTAAATCTTAACATTTTCAAAATCAAAGTTATGTCGTAATTCTTTAGAATGCTTAGACAAAGCAGTTTCCGCGGTTATGTTATGCGTTACAGTGTATTGATGATTATAGAGTCGTTTTTTTAAATACTGTCTAGATTGCCCTGCGTAACATTTATCACAGTCTTTGCATTCTAATTTATATAAGACATTACTTTGATTATTTTTTTAATCTTAGTTTTTAAATTTGTAACTAACTGTCTATTATTGTTTGGTGTAAATGTAATGTTTATATCTGATTTTTTAAATTCGTATTTCATTTTGTCACTTAAGTCGTTGATATATGGAATTGTGTGATATATTTTACTATTTTGTTTAGTGCCTGTGTTGTATATTTTATGTATTCGTTTTTTTATTAGTTTCTCGTAAAATTCTTTTGGGTAATTATGTTTGTCTAAAATTGATCTAACTTTGCTTAAATTCTCTTTCCTAAAATCAGAATGTGCTAATTTAATAGCCTGGTCAACTAAACTATTAATTACGCTTTTTTTTTAATTTACCGACGTGTTTGAATAGTAGTTTAGAAGAAGTTGTAACGAAAACCTAATTATATTTTAAAGGTTTTGGAATATATTTGATCTTTATTTGAATTCGAGTGTTGTAATTGACCTAGCAGTGGAAAAAATATCAGGAAAATAAGATTCATTTTGTAAACGAATTCGCGGTACTGTGCTACGCATATGTTATTACTATTATTGTTTCGGACAAAGAAACTGATGTTGAATCTGCAGCAAATTTAATATTGGACAAATTATTTAATTGGTTTTGAGCCAATAAATTATCGTTGACTTTCAATAAAACCAAATAGGAGTATATTCTATTCCATACTATTCAAAAAAGATAAATAACTTTGTAGATTTACAGATTTCAAATTACTCGATATATTGTACTGATTCGGTACTCTTTCTAGGAATGCCAATGCCAATTGCCAGCAACTAATACGTAAATTAAATACCTCAATTTTCAAACTAAGATCTCTAAGGAATATAGTAAAACCAAGCTCTCTGAAAATGATATACTACGTTGAATTTCAAAGTAGTCTAATGTATGGAATTCTTCTATGGGGGTCCTCATCTGTAGCGATGAAAGTGTATCTTAAACAGAAGTCGGCTATTAGATGCATTGCAGGCGTTGGTCATCTAGTCTCAATAATAGCTGGAAAGCTATACCATTAAAAAAATTAAAAAAAAATTAAAACGACATTAAAGACATGATTACAAACACAGATTTTTCATTCATTAGATGAATATTTTAATTCGGTAACGTAAGGTACTATACTGTGATGCTACGAATGCACATTATACTATTTTGTTATTATATTATTAAATTGTGAGCAACCTTTTCCTTTGTATTTTCATTTGTCTTTAACACTTTCCATAGTAGTAAGTTTATTGTTAGCATTTATTTCGAATTAATTATTGGAATATGTTGTATTGATCTACTTTTCCTTTTGTGTTTTTTTTTTGTGACTTGACCTATGTATGTCCAATGCGGATCTAGTGAAATAAAAGGTATTATTATTATTACTATTATTATATCTCTAACCTCGTTATTCTACACAGTATGCAACAGAAACTTAATAGTAAAACTTACTGTACGTCCCTCAGACAGCAGTATTGTTAAATTTGGACGGTTTATCCCTTCTTATAACTAAACCCGTTAAACTTCTACATTTTCAGCTGAAAGCAAGAACTACAATTTGGTTACAAAGCAAATGTAAATCGTACGATTCCCAGGTTTACCAATTCAGTAGCGAGTCCGTTAAACCCAACAAAATGTTGATGACAGCCCTTCCTTTGTATACCTAGCTTTTGTCTCAATGCTATTAAAAATTCTGGTACAAGTGAATATCCTATTATCATAACTAAAGCATATTGTTAGTAAGCACTGGTTACTCCAGTGATCCACTTAGCGCTATTGTATTGTGACAAATTGATATAATTATATTTAACGTCTAACTGTAAATCAGTTAACGTTTCAGTTGCTCGGTTGTTAGTAGTTTCAACAATGTTTTACATAGAATGTGTAATTCTCGCATATTATGTAATAAAAATATACATACCTAAATCGGTAAATGCCGCTTTCTGCTTTTAATTTACTTTCGAAAGTTCATACTTTTTAGATATTCACAAATAAGAGAAATAGAATTCGGCAGGTACCCTACAAAGATATACGAACCGTTTTATGTAAGGTATTTTTTTCTCTGACAACGCTCTCACTAGCGTCGACATGATGTTTATCTTTGTTTTGCCTCTAATTAAACACGGATCTTTTGGTTTAATTTTCTTCATCTTTAATTTTTACAAATGCATACGTATAATGAAGTGGCTTTTGTTCGTACCTTTACTATTTACAATATTTTTTACAAAACAAATGTAAATAACGTTTCCAAAGCTTTGTGTTGGTAATTGTTCGCGTGCTTTTGATTGTATGAAAACCGATATTTAGGCTGACAGGTTCCAACTATTTGGAATTGGTGACATCAAGGTATGTTATTCTTTTATTTTCTAACAAACCATAAACGGTTTAGCCATATTACATATAAATCAAATACTTTTATTCTTTGTACTTGCCCGCTATGACTGTAACTTCTTATTTCTAAACATTATTGCTAATATAATGCATTCCATTAACCACCCCTTGTCTATTTATGTATGTTGATTGTACATCAAAGAGTTGCAGATAGAGATCGTATTAGCATCGAAAGCAACTACATAATATGTTATGATTATTAGAAAAAAATGTATGCAACTATGTAATATAATTGCATATAAATTTGAATAAACCGGGTATAAACTAACTATTTTTCTTTTATCTAAATCCAATAGATATAAATTTTAATTTGACGGTTCAAATTTATTATCTGCAGAAATTTTCTTAATCCCTCTATAAAGTCGTACTGAAATCATTGCTAAGCCGCGTTTTAGGATTCATCCTGTCATGCAGACGATGTTTTCTTGGCATATTTTTTGTGACGTAATGAGTGTTAGTTGTGGGAGCCACCCAAATGCTGTACAGTGACCTACACCAGGAAAACTACACCTACTATTTCTGGCTACAGCATAGGCGGTTCAAAATTAGTGTCCAGAGAGCTCGTTACCGACTTGGGTATCATATTTGATTCCAGTCTTACTTTTGTTCCTCAGCAAAATGGAATGTGAAAGCCTGATTTGGTTTCCACTTTACTCATGCCATTCGTTTAACCTAGAACGTAATCACCGAAGATTTCTGAAATTTGTGTTACAAAATGAGTGGTACCTACCCAGATCGAGGTGCAAATTTGAAGTATGTTCGGAACCTACTGCGGATTGACTCTGTAGCTGATAGACGTGAATGTCATAGTGCTGTATTCTTAGCAAAACTGCTGCATGAGATCGACTGTCCATACCTACTGGCAAAGATACCCATTTCTGTACCACGTACGTCGGCAAGAACAACTGTTAGCTTCTTACCACCCGCTGCTAGAACAAGCATATTGGTCAGAGCACCAGTGAGCATCATGTGCAGAAGTGCGAACATCTTTGCAGGCTTGTGAAATATATATTTTTTCTTTTTTCTATATATATATTTTTTTATAAGCCCTTTTTCTTTTCTTTTTTGCTTTTTGTCTCTTTTCTTTTTATATAAACTCCGTGTAGTTTAGTTTTAACAAAGTTTTTGTATTTTGTCCTGTAATTGGGTCTACCTGTTGGACAAATAAATATATATTATTATTATTATTCCGTTTGGACTCCCGATAACTAACAGCCAGATCAATACGTAGACCTAACGCTATATAAACCATGTATGTATTTACTTGGCTGATCCAATTGTAAGACTGTATAGTATATTGATGTCTGTTTGATCTAATCTTTCCAAAAGCTTCCAAAGATTGTCCTGTCAATCTATTGTTCGGAATCCGCTTGATTTTTTACACCAGTTTGTGAGTCTTTCTAGCACCTCTACCTTCACTAGAATTTGCCCAACTTCTATATGTACTAACTTCCATTTCGTGTTCTGGTAATACACCGTTGTCCTCGCACCAACTATATAGTCCATTGTACAGGATGTTAGTGCATGTTTTTGTTAAGTATTGTATTAATGTGATATATACCACAGTAATTGTTTGGGTTCTTGTCATCGCCCTTCTTATATAACATGCACACATTGATATGACACCATGCTTTTAGTATTTGTTCAGACGTAAATACTTGCATACACGGTGGCATTGTTTTATAGAATTCATTTTATATCTTGTCTGACAAGCTAGTACTTTGTCCAATGACATTTCTATGTCCAACTTAGGATGCAGGACTGATATAAAACAGTCTTCGTGTAGCACTTTATTTGCGTATAGTTTGTCTATAAATAATTGACATTTAGTGATAGATCCATCAAACCACAGATTTGCATTAAAGTTGTGCAAATCTTTAGCGCTTGACTTTCCTCAACCAGTGATTTTCATTTTCCATAGCGGTTTCCAACAAAGCCCTGATTATTATTATTATTTAAATCTTCGACCTCATCGGAGTTATATCTTTCATCTCTTGTGTCTAATGTTTTGGTAAGTACTTCTAGTACTAGTTCTCAAGTATTTTAACAAAAGTAGGCAGATGTATTGATGCATGTAGAATGTTTTCCACTTTCATGTCACAAATTGGATCATACATTCTTCCATTTACGAACACGAGATCTATAATACTCTTTCTTATACTATATAATCTCTCGATAAAAGCGAATGTATTTCCTTCTTTATGGCGACGTGATAGAGTAATTCCTGTATTCAAAAAAGGTAACAAAAATTGCCAGGATTTGGATCATCAGGGTCAAGTAGATGTTATCTACACTGATTTTAGTAGCGCTTTCGACAGTATTGATCACGGTATACTTTTATATAAACTATCCGCATTTAGATTCAGTCCTGCACTGCTGAAACTTCTTTGGTCTTACTAGAATAGCAGGTGTAATTACGTATTTTATAATGGTTTTTCATCTCATATTTTTATTCCCATTTCTGGTGTACCCCAAGGTTCCAACCGTGGGCCATTGCTTTTTGTTGTGTTGTATGTTAATGGCCTTCTGTCCTCCTTATCTTTATCCTTATCCTTATCCTTATCCTTATCCTTATCCTTATCCTTATC
>ML218420.1:0-19839 GCA_004785975.1 Popillia japonica
TTTGAAATTATGGTTTTTGGGAATGATTTGACCTCCTATAATATCAAGGAATATTACATCAGCCCCAGCACCTGCTCAAGTTGATCAACAAATCCTCCCAAGTCAATTTGAAGTTACAGTGTTTGGAAGTGATTTGTTCCTGTAGGTATAACATTAAAGAATATCACATTAGTCATAAATCTTTCCAAATCAGTTTAAAATTCTGATTTTTTGGAACTTATTTATCCTCTTATAACATCATGGTTTTTGGAAATGTTTTGTTCTTCTCTTTCCACTGAAAACGTTATGTTAGCAAACAAAATTTGAGTTTCTGGTTTTTGGCAAAATATTTGGTGTGGCATTTGTAGTGAAAAAGTGATTGGCTAAACGAGTTTCTTTGCCGCAAGTTGCTGCATTGCGTCTCGTTCATTGTCGGTTTCAACAGGACGGAGCAACCACTCACACAGTACGACCCACTATGGAGATTCTAAATCAATAATTTTTAGGTCGAGCGATCTCTCGTTTTGGAAATTTGAACTGGCTTTCCAGATCGCCACATCTAACAGCATCAGGCTTCTTCTTTTGCGGCTTTTTAAAGTATTGCGTGTGCCACAACAAACCACGAACCTTGCAAGTCTTGAAAGCTAAGATTAAAGAAGAAATCTCCAATTTGAAGCCAGATGATTTGCGAGTAATAGTTTTAAAACCCATACAAGGAGCGCAATTATGCATTTTTTTCCCAATTAATGTCATCAATAAAAACTTCTCTTACCTAATTATTCCACACATCTTTCCATTTACTTTTTTCCCTATATTTGCGATGATAAATAAAGTCGATGTTAACCTGCCGCACATCTTTTAATGACGCGCCTATTTTTTTAACGCAGCAGAAGATGGGAAGAGGGAGGAGAGAACGAGGGGGCTACGGGCTAGCGTCCAGCGGGGGAAGAGAAGTTGACATCAGAAATGGAAGTAAATAATTTGTTTATTTTTCATTTTTTCGTTTTTAATTTGATGTCTGCGTCGGGCCCGGGGCGTCCGATGCGAGTACTTGCCGACGTTGTAGAAAGAGACGGACTGATATTAACGTTGTATACGCCCCAATATAACGTAGTAATTTTTTCCTTAGGAGCGGAGAACAAGTTTAATGAACGAGTTGATAACGAACAATTTTTGTTATTATAATAAAATTATACATGAGCGGGCGATGTTGAAATTGTTTTCCTTTTGTTAGCCGTGTGTTTCTGTTTGGGGAATTGAATGTTTTTATGCAATAATGAATGAGTTGATTATGGGAATAGCGTTGACCGTTGGTGATGTTAATCTTTTGCAATTTCAAGTTGTTGCAGGGATCATAAACTGTTATCTAATTTACAATTAAATTCAATTCCGTAAGAAATTATGGATGCCCAAAAATACGTAAAGAGAGAAATGGGGGTTCTCATACGCTTAACACTTGTAGACAGACACGCGATAACTAAAACATGTATCTCATCACACAATTTTTTTTTTCGCAAAACAGTATCACTGATAAAAAGTTGACATTCTTATAATATTCATTTTGATACCAGAAAATCAAATTACTCCTTCTAGGTGTCACACTTCTAATGTCACTGAGTATAGAAGATTAGAATATCGTAAATTAATTGAGTGAAACAGAACAATAGGCCAAGAACTAGTAGGTAATATTCGCTTGATAACTCGCGGTAGTTAATTCAAAGCGTAGAAATTGATTATATTCTAATTCGAGAATAAGTCACTTCAAGTCGAAGTCATCCTCTCCCACCTCCACCACCCATTTTACCTCTTAAAATAGACGCAGACCTAATAGCTCGTGAAGCATGTTCCTGATGTAGTGGATACGCTAAGACAATGGTCCCGGATCTCAGAAAATCGCTCTCGCATGCACATACACACCTAGAGCAGACGTAGTACACCACCAGAGGGATAGACAAGCAGCATTATCCAGTCTATTCAATAATACCGCATTATTAATACGTTTGTCTCTCAGTAGTCGCCGTACTATCGTTCCTCCATCCCTGATGGTGGGTATATCAGCGTCAGAAACGTCGAATCACCGCGACTGCTAGTTACTGCTGCTGCCACCTCTCCTTTGATGTCGACGATTCAATTGTCTCTCCTGGCGGCACTTCCTTATCTTGCTGTATATCTACGGCTAATCCGCTTCACTCACCACTTTCCTCTCTCTTCCTTGTAAATTTTCGGCTCGTTTACCTTGTTTTATGATCGAGGTTTGCTGTTTATCTTCGATTGACAATCGCTTCCTTCTCATTAGTTACCACTACAGGTGTAGTTGATGTAAACGATAAACAGGGCCTGTAGTGCTGAAATGCTGCTATTGTGTTTAGGTATTTCTATTTTGTATAGTAGGTACCTATTTAGATAAAATTTTCCTATTCCTAATATTGTCGAATCAAACTCGAACTTTACGAGGTTTCCATTTATTTATCACGATATACCGGAGAGCTTTCCTTCAGTCGTAGGATCAGAAGAGGAAACTCGGAATAATGCATCAGCTAAGAAACTTCTCTCTTTCCTTTTGGGGTTGTTTAATCCGATATACGAAATCAAAGATCTGATCCACAAATCTTTTTATATATAATACGTAAGTTTCTTGTAGGTGACGGCTTCGTCGAAGATTGAGGCGACTTTGACGCCCTTAATGCGAGGATGTGACGAAATGGGGATGATGTATCTAGTTGCGTTATAATGTCGTAGACTATAACTTAGTTTTCCACTTCCCTTTGTGGATAAAAGATATGGTGTGATATCTGTGTTTGTGTGAGAGACGTAGTTATCAAGGGAATTATATTTTTTATCTTAGAGTGGTTTTTCGTTATATCTATTTCGCAGAAATGTAGATATAGCTGTAATAAATGATATTGATAAAACCAATATTCTTATGGTGACAATTAAGAAACAAACTCAACTAATGAATATGGTACTCGCAGCACCGAAGAAAACTGATTGGGATAACAATTCTTCCTAGCTGCTTAAGCAACGTTTGCAGTTGCAGTAGTGTTTAGAAAAAACTAGCTGACTAGAGGTTTGGTTGATTTCTCAGTCAATTTCTGTTATTTACATTCTGCCAAAGACTGCGATTTTCAGAAAGGGTAGAAGAAACAATTTTTAAGACGGAGCCCTTCAGAAAGTATCAGTGGATATCACAACTCAAAATGTGTTTAAACAGGCTCTTCCACAAAATCGATGCAAAAATTCTACCAACCGCCCAAAACTGAGTAAGGAAGATCTTTAAATTTTGGAGTGACACAGTAGACTTTTAGGAAAGCTTTTACGAATTATTATCCTAAAGAAATCAAAGTGAACTGAGCTGCCTTAGTAAATAAAATAAATGGTAAAAATTATGTTAGATTAACAACAATGAATTTGCAGCAGTAGCAAATGGTTCCCATATATTGGTTTTTGGAGCATCAACCACCCAACATGGAAGAATATAGAACAAATTGAATATGGGCAAAAAATTCTGTATAACTCAAATTCCAATGTTCAAACACCACCATCAGACGTGACGTAAAATTTGTGTCCATTCTTAAACAACCTCTTAGTTTAGATAGCCGATAAAGAGTATCTGCAGCTGTGATACCTGGTTCACCATCTAAGATAGCTTTGTTACATGCACCATCAAAGAAGAAATCTAATCTAATCTAAACTACCAAAAAATAATACCAATGAGGCAAAAACCACAAAAAAATACTCTGGATTCTATTGGGTCAATCCGTCTTTAGCAGACCTTATAACATACTCAAATTTATAACCAAGTGGTCATCGTCTTCAGTAGGTTCATTACAATACAATCAGCCTAAGCTCTAAAACAATTACATCAGTAGTTCATGTCGGGTTTGCCCAACTCCTCAATGATTTGTGCGTTATGAAGACTTACTTTGTTCAAAAAACGGTGGCAAAAAATTTATCACATCCAACTTATCAAGAAATACTCTATAGGTGATCGTTTCTGCATATTTAAAAATCTAAAAATCGAATTTGACATACATAGGTCACGTGAATATTTTTGACAAGTCTGAAAGGCCATTCGTAACGAATCTTCATATCAGAAGAGGTGGTGGTTGGCCAATACTGTAAAATATTGGCTGATCAACAACTACCCATTCATAAGGATATGACGAAAGCAATCTCAAAACGTCTTAAATCTCGAAGTCCACCAGTTATCGTGGTGCACCTTGGGTAATGCTAAAAAAATAGTACTACCGGAAATCAGACTATCACCAAGGTAACCTGCTGACTACTATTCTATACACTAGTGAAGAGCTGGAACGTGAAGACTGGGTTACTTTGAGCTAGCCATGGTAGATGTGCATATATCCTTGACAGATAGGAGCAGAGCCCGAAGTTTTTTGAGGTCCCATAAGCGACTCTACATAGTAGAAGAACCTAAATAGATATGACTAACAAGGCCAGAATGATTCAGCTAATGTCAGTTGGCGGCTCTAAAACACCAACACCAGATACTCAAACCTCCAAGATACACAACCCAAACATTAACTAAAAGTTGTCCAACCACACGGTATCAAATCTATGCGTAATGTTAGACCCTCCTAGTTCAGAAACCTTAAAAAATAATCAATAACTTTGATCTACAGTTCATTACTATTTAAATATCTGAAAAGATTGGTTATGACCAAGGTTTAAATCCTGAAAGAAATAATTTTTTTAGAGATGAAACAAATTATATTTTTGCAGACTGCAGGTATAGGATACTGTTGAATCTACGAAGAGTTCTTCAAAAAATAAAGAATGCAAAGATTTGCAAAAGCCAACGATTGTGGAGCTATTTATTCTGGTCTCATCAAACTTTTCACTTTCAACAGTATTGTGCTTCAACATAACAACAACTGGCACTTTCACATAGACGAGTTTTTTTTTGTAACGAAATCAGCTGCCTGGACTCACTTAACTCTTTTGGTTGGTCATAGTATCGTCAACTGACAACACCGCATTTGAGCTTCCATCATCGGAACCGAATAGCCTCAAATACCATTTGGTCAAGTGCATTCAATTGAACACATTGTAACCAATCGCCACAATGCACTGTTGTGCTATCTGGTGTTAAAATGCAATCACAAATGCCGGTGCAGATTATCTACAAAAATGTCGTCTAAACAATTATCGACAGTTGAGGTGGTGGTGCACTTGGCCGAGCATCTATCGGAAATTAAAGATCTGAGGAAGACGATAAAAATTGACCTCTCAATGAAAGTCTTTGCTTGCGAGTGATGAAGGTTTTCAAGAAGAAAATGAACAAATACAGGAATCTGAAGAAGATGTGGAAACTGAACAAGTTGAGCACGATGTACCTGCTGAAAACGTGCCTACTGAATCTCAGCCTGGCCCAACCCCCCACGTTCAGCTTCAACGCGCAAAAGAGACGTAACGAAGGAGTTCATGACGCACAATGAATTAATTCTCAGAGAAAAGATTTGTTGAAGGAAAGGGGTTCAGTTTCTAACTCCAAATATAAAGGGTGTTTCAATAAGAGCGACAGATTTGAATTGCGCGCCGTGTTTGACAGTCATAATGTCACATGATTATGACGTCACAGATCGAAAGTTGACAGATGGGAGTTAGTAAACATGGAGCATTACACGGTAGAACAACGCGGCCTGATTGTCAAAAATTATTATCAAAATGGTGATAGTTTAATTGCCACTATTCGTAAAGTGCGTCCAATGTTCGGTCGAAATAATGTGCCTAATTCATCTACTGTGAAAAGAATAATCGAACAATTCGAAAGGGCTGATTCGGTTAGTGATGTGAAACACAAGATAGAAAGGCCAGAGACGTCAATTCGTCATCGGGCACACGAATTGGACATTTCAACAGGCACTCTTCAGCGAATTCTCACTAAAGATTTACAGCTGCATGCCTACAAAATCCTACTGACTCAACAACGTCTGCCAGTAGACCATGAACAGCGAAGAGAATTCACCAATTGGATCCTTGAGCAACCTGCTGATTTTGCTAACAAAATCATTTTCAGTGATGAGGCCCATTTTCACCTCGATGGCTTCGTTAATAGGCACAACTGTCGCATTTGGGAATCAGAAAATCCACGAATGATTCATCAGACAGCAATGCATCCACAACGGGTCACTGTATGGTGTGCATTATGGTCTGGAGGAATAATTGGACCGTTTTTCTTCGAAAACGAAGATGGTAATGCAGTACGCTATGATAACACAGTTTCTTGTGCCTCATTTGGAAGCTATTGATCTTGACGACATGTGGTTTCAGCAGGACGGTGCCACATGTCATACAGCCCGTGAAACATTGATGATCTTGCAAGAGTTTGCTCCTGGTCGTGTCATTTTCCCGATTTGGTGGCCAGAAAGAACTGTTTGAAGAAATGGTTGAATTCACATATTAGTATGAGATTGGTTAGAGATAACAACAAATGGCTACTTCACGACAATAAAAGATTTGCATCCAGGTACAAAAATCCTGGTTGCACTAAGCAATCACGAGTGCTTGTATTTTGATAATGCTTAAAATTTCTTCATAATTAAAGATAATTTTTGAAGTGGGTATTGGCGAGATGTGCCAACCCCTGAACAGGGGTTGATAACCCTTCACAAGTGATATCAAAAAATTGCAAATAAATCATACTTTCTAGTACCACAGCTTCAGATTTTTTTTCTCTGAACCGAAGTAAATAGTGACTATAAATCACAGGTGGAGCAACTTGACTGATGACTTCTACTATTGCTCAAGCGTACCTATTATGTTTGCATTGCGTGGTTTAATACGTTTACTATCATACTAGTCATAACAAAGTAAGAGTTTAAAAAAATCTACCTTCGTAATGTCTAGCGTTAGCTCATATTCCTCGCCCAATGCAATTTCCTTTTAAGGTTGAATAATTCGTTTTGAACGAGCCTTACAGCAATAATCACGTTTTAAATATATTCCATTTACTGAGTATTAGCTATCGAGTAAAACGTTTAATTACAACTCCCAGCACATCCACGTCGTTCAAGACGATCCAACCTCATTTCCATTTCTTCTCATTTCACTTTCCTCCTTTTTTATCCTTCGTTTTTACTACATAGACGTCGTTGTTCCACACCTCCTCCTCCTCCTTCCATTCCATTCTTCTTTCATTCGGATCCGTCTCGAAACGTCGATCAAAGAAATGTTTCGCAGGCAGGTGGTCCGCACTTACTATTTCCTGCCACGTTACACACGTTACGTTTCGGCGAGATCTAGTCGGCCGGTGCTTGCTTCGACGGTTATTACGCGTCGTCGTTTCCGAGCTGTCCGTGTGCTGTCAAATCGCAGTGGGTTTAGGTCGAACTTTTGATCGCGGTCCGCCGCGGTAATTACCACGTATACGTTGTACGGTCTAGTAGAATCGCCGCCACTGCTCCCGCTGCTATGATATAGTTAATTATAAAATTGAAACGATAGGATATGATCGTAAAGGAGAAGAAGAAGAAGGAGAAGGATAAGAAGAGGGGCGGAGATAGAGCGATGGTTAGTAGATGATGGTTTTTGAACTGTTTTTAATTGGTTGTCAACTGGAATGTTCAATCAGTGTTTAGGTGGTTTTATTTTTAAAGTTATCGTTGGGGAACGATGAGTTGATTTGGTTGTTGGTGTTCTTTCATTAAATCGTATTTCTTTCCTTCAAATTCGAAGATTAAATTGACATTTTAAGGTCAGCTCGGAAGGTAATAATTAAATCTACTTCCTAAATCGTTTAAATGCTTCAAATAGATACAAAGAGGAGACGAAAATGGCGAAAATTTGCAAACACTAATCAGAAGAAAATTTAGTTTTTAAGACCAGCTTCAAACACGTTTTGGACGAACTGAGGGCTTTCATTTTCCAAAACATTGTTTGTAACATACATTGAGATGGCTACAGTTTAAGAGGTTTCTGAATGTAAGTTCTTCTAACATGCACAAAGTCAATATGCCCTTCCCCTCAACCACATCATGTTTAATGTGCTCAACTTTCCACACTTTGAATCAGGTAAATACAAACTGCGTCTTCGTCAAAGTCTTGTTCTTTGCTAGAAATACGTTCTTAAGTTTTGTTTTGCAGTTTGGTTGCTATTATTTTTGTCTTTCTCGCCTTGTTTTTTAATGTTAAGCTTTAATATTTTCTTGGGTGCTACAGCTCTTCCGTCACCCGGTGTCTTTGCCCCACTTATGTTCCAAACAAAATCGGTATTAATCATTGTCCACTTTACCCATCTCTTGCAAGTGATACCTTGTGGATGGTAGCCGCTAAATTAAGTCGTAATGGTGATGAAGTCAACTGTCAACTTTTACAAGTTCACATTTTCTTTTGCGTTGACATTTTTTGCCATTTGTATCTTCCACTGCAGATTCTGTTGTGAATTTGTAAGTACAAGAAGTTAGAATAGCAGTTTTATCCTTTTTCTCTTGTCGTTGTTTTCACTATGGTTTCCGTCGTAGTGTGATGGTGGTATAGCTTCCCCAAAGAATGGGGCTGGTTTGTCAGGACCAATTTCTTTGTGTGTTGAGATTCTGGGAAAACAGTCTTGAGAAACTTTCTCAAGAAGCTGACAGTACGATTACGAAAATAACAAGGAAGAAAGCTTTGACGTTGCAAATAAACTGCCTGGAAACTAGAGACAATCAATCAGCTAAATTGCATGAAAGACAGGAAAAGCACTGCTCAACAGGTTAGGAACTTTACTGTCATGCTAGTGATTGTCACATTGTCTGTTGGTAATAAGTTCCTAAAGAAACGGGGGGGTTACATAGATACATATGCATAAGTAGTCGACCTTCTAGCAGCAAGAGTGTGCCCAATCTAATTCATTTTCTCATTCCTCGATTTGGAATATGCTTTCGTAGGAGTTAATTCATTTATGTTGGACCTTATTCCTGTCTGTTCTTCTAAAATGTACCTACTTATGAAATTGCGTCATCATCAAGGGAATGTAAAATGGCCAGAATTTCCAATGGAACGAATATGTCAATAAAATAAAGCGAATGGTAGGTATACCACTTGTAATATTCTACGAAAAAGTTTAGATGAAACCAGAAGATTGTTCTAATTCTTCGATGAAGCCCAAACGTTGTAATCCTGTAGGGTTTGCATTTCACACGACTACCTCACATTCTTTAGACCAAAATAAGCCGATTTAAGTAAACTTATCTTAGTCCAAAGTCGTTTAGTTTGGGCGCTATACCAGCTTGAAGTTAACATTTTGAAATGGTTTTTTGTATTATAAATTCAAAACGGTTTATGCGATTTTAATAATATTTGGCATGGTCCGTTAGTATTATTGGACAAATGCATTGAGAAAATTTCAAGAAAATACTAATACCAGAAGTAAATGAAACACGCAAGACCATTATGAAAATTAACATATTTTTCTTTGCTGTCTGTAGTAGAGACACGAAATAAGTGTTATTCGATAGAGTATTCAAGAACGATCAAATTATGTCTCTTGTAAAATTTTCTTCTTTTTATTCGTTTTCGAGAAAATCCAAAAAAAGTGCCTATGATTTCTATCAAAAAATTAATTTCGCATGGCTAAATCTACTGCTCAAATAAAGACTACAGGTAAACGAATAGGGTTAGTAAAAGTTCACGGTTTCAGAGATTCTGGGTAACTTATTTACTACAAAAACGGCACTCTACAAGAATTGATTCTCTAATGGTTTTTGCGAAATTTGTATTTTCACAAAATTTATAAAAAAATTAAATAACTGAAACATGAACACAAATAATAAATATGTCACAAAAAACTGTTGAAAGTGTTCACCATTTACACACATGCAAAAATTTATACGACGAAGGAAATTAAACTGTAGGTACTCTTTGCAAAATTTCCCCATCACCTCTAAGGTCATTTATTGTATGTTGAATACATTGCCATAGTTGTGCTTCATTAGCCACAGGTGTCTTGTACACCACGGACTTAATATGTCCCCATACAAACATCTGAACATCTACTGAAAAATCTGGTGGAGCTCCATCGTGCATGTGCCCATAAGTATCTCTCAGAAGTTGTAGAGGGAAATCGTCTAACAAATCTATAAATGTATTTTGTAAAAATTTCAAGTAGATATCTCCCGTTAATCTTTGTGGAAGAATAATAGTACCAACAACAAAATTGCCAATTATCCCAATTCACACATTAAGTTTAAATTCGTGTTGAAAATGAGTTACCTTTATGACATGCGGGTTTTAAACTGCATAAATGTGTTCGTAATGGAAATATTAGTTACCCCTCTTCTTGTAAAACAAGCTTCATCCATAAACAAAATACTGTTGCCAAAGTTTAAATCTGCTTCTCTTTGCCAATTAACAAAGCGACAAAAACCCAGGCACATTTCGGGATTATATTCTAAAAGATCTTGAACTGCTATTTTATGGTATGGATATAGCAACTATTCTCTAATTGCTGCGTGAACGATTTCTGGATCTATTTCAGCACGTTCTAAAATTCCTTCTTCAACTTCGGGAAGCCTAACTAAGGCAAGTTTACTTAAATCGGCTCATTTTGATCTAAGAACTATGTGGTAGGCGTGTGTAAAGACCTTTTACAGAGACCTTGTATAATATGTACAACATACATATTTGAAAATATGCTTTAAACTTGCGTTCAGAGAAGAGAGAAATGAGAAAGACGGCCAGTATAAATTACTTTTAGATGACAGTAGAAAACGCATTTGACAATTCAAGAAGCTTTAATAAAATTGAGTACATTTTGTGCAGTCATTATTGGTATCTTATTGCGTAATTAGGAATCTAGCCAGTGCACTGACATTACACGAGGTCAGTTGATGTATAACGCGTACGCACACATTATGTGAATCAGCTAAGACAACACAACCATCCAGAATAATATAAAACGAACAAAAGCAGACCAGAAACAAAAACGAATTCTTAACTATACGACTAATAATACACGTCACACATGCTTATGTAGTATATGTGTATCTGTGTGGTTATACAGGCACTAACTCTACCCATACCATATGGTCAAAATGTGCTCTTATAAATCTGACTGGAGCATAATGAAAATTTATGTCGAGGTCATTAAAATGATCTTTTTTCTTCTCGTGATGGTCTTTCTCTCTATAGTATATCGGAGAAGTGAGTGAGTTCGTAGGTAACGTAAAGTAAATTTATGATACGGTGTTTACTCGCTAGATTTAAATGATGCACGATGATCATTGTACGAAGTGAGAGACACAAATCTCGGTTAAACGACAGCAGCTGAGTACGACTTCGCCCGTCTTCTAATACAAAATGTAAAAAGTGTAGCACGTTAAGCTCGCTATTGTTTAATATACATACATACATGTTCAGCACGTTATATAGTATAAATCGATAAAGAATGGTGCTGCAATCTTTTTCAAACTTAATTAAATAAAATTTTAATAAGAAATCCTTAATGAAATCGTATGGTAATTGTTCTGTGTTCCTGTTGATGTCTACATACAAAATTTAGAATATTTTTGCCAAAATTATGCCAAAATTATACAGTTGAAAGCCATGTCTATATCGTGTTTTGTTGTCTTAATGAGTCAATACCTCGCCAACACGTGTAGATTACGGCGTAACCGTTCTAGAGGTGATTTATCGGAAAGGAAACATAACGAGTAGCTTTTCAAATTTTGAACGTAAAATATAGAACACCTGTTAAACTATGTTAATGATAGAAAAAATATTGACGTTGGCAAATATTTTCTTTTTAGTGTTAGTCACCTACTTGGACGGTATTCAAAAATCATTGTAACCGACGAATTAAGTGTGAAACAGATGGTATTCGCTGTAACATCTTGATACACGTGGATTGTGTTTTGCAGTTTCATTTCTATCAGATTAGATCTGGTTTATATTAATTTATAATCCTGATGATATCTATGGGAACACGTAATAAAGTTTATAATTTGAGAATTTCTGGGCTTAGATATTGGTAATAATCCAATGTCATAGCCTAACTCTTTTTCATTCTCAATTAAAACAATCTGCAGAAGAAGAATTAGATGAGAGTTAATTCTATCCGACGAATACAATGCGTACGTGGCTTCACACAAAATTACACGGCTACTGCAGCAAGCTTGTGGTCGAAGTATTAATCAGAATATTATGTACAGTAGGTACCAGTTTAGTAGCAACATTGATTTATGTTGGAAAAATTGAAAAGTCGTCCTATATAATCGTCTGGAATGTAGTGTTTAACTAGACTAAAATTAGGATGTTTCTATAAGAGTGCCAAAGAATATTCAATATGCTCGTTATGGAAAGTAGACGGCAACTAATTCTGGGCTGTAGGAGGGGTAATCAGACAACATTTTCCTTTGTTTCTTCTGAATTGCTCTTCGTAGACGTTGAAGAATCATGTTATATGTATGTAGCTACAATGATGGTTGGGCCCCCTTTCTGTGAATTCTACCAACTCATTTTCTGTACACAGCAGCCAAACACTTCTAGTTGGCGAAAGTTTTCTTGCACTTCTTTGGTTTATCTTATAGCGTGGTGTTGGAGAAACTTTAAGTGAAATAGAGGCCTCATTTTCTGTGATGGTGGGACATCATCTTCCAAATGTATCTCGTATATAGTTTGCTGCATTGAAATCTCGTCTCCCGCTGACGATAACATAATAACCGATTCTAATTTCTTTAAATTTTGTTTCTTTAGAAATCGTTTAGTTCCCGGTGTAGCCATCCCAGCTAGAAACATGAGTGGGAGCTCTAGAAAAGACTTTTCATTAAGACCAAGTGAGTTTGGTATAGTACCACTTTCTTAAGCTGCTTTACCTTTGAAAGTATAATCGAAAATCGGGAGATGCAATAAACAACTCAGAAAGTGAAAACAAAAAAACTGTCGTTTGGGAAATAATTTTATTGGTTCCTTTCTGGAAAAAAAACAAAATATAATGTCCGAAGGAGCTAATACCTGTTCCCTTTTCGATATAAATTACTTACTAGGTACAAAAAAATACCATTATCCATGAAGATCCATTAAATGTTAAAACTATATTGTTTAATTGGTATAGGAATTGGATACATCAAGGGCAACTCCTCTACTTTCCAATTTTTTGTTATCCATGTTGACTGATTTAAGAGGCAAAGGTATCCACTCCTCTGAATGTCTGATTTTAATGTGAATTCCGTTTTTATTGTATTGAAATGCTCTGATATTAGCGATAGCCGCATCAGCTGCTGTTTTGCTTGGGAGTATGGAACTGATGTATTTGACACCTTGAAAGCTTTTAAAGTAAGTATGATCTAAGTACTCCCCTTGTAGAGGTTAGGATTTATGCAAGCAGTTTCACTAACATACTCTGCTGGGACATTAATAATCTGGTGTTTAGTTTGCACTCAATAGTGAATAGCTGGTGTGTTGTAAAACATCGTTTTACACTCTCACTTTTGATGTTAGTTTTCTTTTCGATCAGCGTCCTCAGAAATAGTTGTTTTTCGTTCCACGAAAAATTCCAAAACTTTGTAAAAATAACACAGGCCTACAAAAATAGTATATTACCTTACTAGGAGTAGAAAGCTGTCATTTTTGTGTCGAGTCCAATAGTTTGGCTGTCGAGGCGATAGCCGAGACAGCAAATTGGGCGAGACACAAAAAAGCTTTCTACTCCGTGTAATGTATACTATTTTTTTGGTGCATCTCTGTTTGTTTGTATTGTCGATAAAGAAGGTAATGTACAGCATATTGACATACGTCATCTTAACTCATCAGCTCTAATTTACCTACTACCCTCATTTTGAATTGTTGTCGGTCTTGTTATGGTCTTGTTAGTAAATAGTCATTATTACAATAACATGGATAAAGTTTGTGTTACTATTTCATTATGGCTAGTACGTCCAGATGTTGTGTTAACGATACTGATATATTTTGTTATGTTTGTGTTGAATACATACTGAAAACTCAGCGTAAATCGATTACAAATACTGTATGTCGTTTGTAATTTGCTTACTTCGGTATTGAAATTCGACACCAAGATAAAGTGTAGGTGCCTCATAGTGTTTGTAAAATATGCGTTGAACATTGGCGACAATCGGAGAAATGGACACGTAAGTCTTTGAAGTTTGGAGTGCCTATGATATGGCGAGAACAAAAAAAATCATTATGACGACTGTTACTTTTGTATGGTTAATATAGTGAGGCATCGTGGGCATCAACAAAAATAGTCGCCATAAATGGAAATACCGCAATATTTCTTCAGTACAAAGACCTGTTCCTCATTCAGAAAATGTTCCAATATCAGCTTTTTACCAGGTAGTGCAGCAATCTCAGGAGAATGAAGCTAAATTACCTATTTCTTCCCAAGTAGATGATGACTTTGAATACTGCGAAAAAACATCAGATCCTAAGCCATTTTCGCAGAATGAGCTTAATGACCTCATCAGAGGCCAACCCCCACCTCCTACGACCCCACAAACCTGCCAACCCCAACTTCCTATGGGAAATAATAATGAAGCAATTTGTTAAGGCTCTGGATAGAAATGGTCAATATTTCCAGTTTACTTCTCACAAACTTGCTGGTTTAAATACTGAAAAACTAAAAGCAGGTATCGCTGATGGACGTCAAATACGTCAATTGATGAGACACCACTAATTTTGAGACATGCAGTTGCACACAATTTCCTCGGAAATCACAGGGCTGACAACTATGTAGAACTAGTAGAGGAAATGCTGGTGCGATTTAAAGGCTGTAATATGAGTATAAAATTATCATAAATAATAGCCATCAACATCATTTCCAACACAATTTAGGAGATCTAAGCGAAGAACAAGGGGAACATTTCGACCAAGCCATAAAAACAATGGAGAATAGATACCAAGGAAGGTGGGACACTCATACGAGATTGCCCAAGTCAGTTTCATTCTAGAAAATCACTCAAGAGACAATTTCTTGATGTTTAATGACAATAAAATATTTTTTTTTCGCGAATTGTGGAACTAGAGCTGAAAGAAAAAAAACGGGTAACATTTTTGATATCGCCATATAAGACATACTTAAAATCAGGTCTAAAATCTCCAGCACCAAAATGGTTGTAGGCCAGTGATAATTCTTCTTTGCTGATTTGTTATCTCGATACATGTCATTAGGTACCGATTGTCCATTGCATTTGCAGCTGCGTACTATAGTTTTTGGTCTTTTTTTGAATGCTATAATTCCATTTTTCTTCTTGCTTTTTTTTACCAAAATATTCTTTTCCTTCATGCCTTAATATTTTATTTTTATTTTTCTTCCATTGTTTTTAATCTACATGACGTCTTTTCTTGCGTGTTCTTACGATCGTTTCAGTTAACGTGTTTTTTCTAGTTCCCCTAAGACTTTTCTTCGCTTGAAGTGGTTTCATTTTCACTCGCGTCGTATGATTCATTAGAAGGAATAGAGGCTTCGAGGAGTTTGGAAATAGAATTTTGTGGTTGTTCGCTAGAGATTGGCTCTGGAACTAAACCTTGTTAACATTCTGTTTCAGTTTTATTCTTACTTTGAGGCGCGTTTGAACTTATAAAATCCAAGTTAGCAAGTTTATTTTCAGCGAAGTTTCAGTTCTGTAACTGTAATTAAACTGTCATCAGTTAGTATGTGATCATTTGGTGTTGATATTAAATAATCTACTATTCCAGCCAGTGAAAGTATTTTAGACGCACGAGATTAAGAACTCATTCTGAAATAGATACAGTTCGTTAGAAATTTATGCCGAATGTCACAGTATGAGTAAATTTTTACAAGTATTGACATGTAATCTGCGTACCACACGTTTTTTGTTGTTCCTCGAATATCACGCGAATAAAAATTTTATTGAACTACAAAATAGTTAAAGTAAAAAAGAATACTTAAAAACTAACCAATAAACTTAATTTTTTTAGGTTATTTAGCTGTTCGAAGTATTACTTAACAAAAAGTAGTATGAGTTAACGAGAAGTAATGTACATACCCAACATACACATAGCAAGCAGTCTAGAAGCATACAATACATATATGTATATGTATGTACTAGCGCTCTTCTGTCTTCATACAAGTGATAATATGGTTTCCCTTTTTTCTTTTTCCAGCCCCTCCAATCTTTCATTGCAATTATTCGACTCAAGCTTTGTTTTATCCATACTGGAATTAGATGGTTTATTGAATAGCTATATTTGTGGTAAACTCCTCTCCAATAGCCGGAAGCGTAATTTTAATTGTATCTCGTTCAGCTCTGTTACAATAAATTCGTTTATGCATAACGATCACATATATACTTCATACAATACCTTTAAGCAGCTGTATATACTCGTCAACTAATTACGTTTCCGACTCGCTGTGTTACATTTCATTCCCATATTATTTAGGTGTAATATAAAAAAGATAATCGAAAACGAAAACGCCAGAAACAAAATCCAATACATATTAATATCAATGCGATGGTATCCGACTGTACACGCCCCTGTCATTCCGATTTCTTCCACACATATTTTAGACAGGTTTCATCCATATTTTCACGTATTTGTTCCTTTTCTTCGCCGCAATCATATCAATATGCATGTGCTTCCCTACCTCTTTCAATCATAAGCTCATCTTACGTCCTTGTTCAGCACGCCTAAACGTGGAATACATCCCGTTTCGTCTATCAGCGCAGAGGTGTATTATTAAACATAGAAATGAAGCTGAAATGTTTCGGCCTTACAAGTTATTATTACCGTGTCAAGTCAATGTCAAAGAGTCGCTCCGCTGTTTAAACGATTTTTTTAGCGTTCATCCCATCTCGGAATATGAAATAGCACAGGTATGGTGTGTATACTAGATGCCTACAATGTAGATTAATTGTCAGAAGACGCAAGAAAGTTATGCTTTAGGAGTTTGATTTTATTTAACGATAAAATTATGTTTAATGGTAATAGGTTTGCAAAACACTCGAATCAATCAAGAATATGTTTCATTAAATTTTGGCAAAGTTACCGCAAAATAGTGCTCCTATAATAAACAAGACTGTTAATTGGACCCGCTATATCCTATTGACGTGTAACAATTTTACAAAAACAAACGTTAAAACGACATTTAAAACAACGAATTCATCTGTGCTGGCAGCCTCTGACCACCCACATATATAATACATCATCGCAGATGTTTACCAATCTAATTTCAACACATTCTTAATATCGGAACAAACTGTATGTAAATGCGCGTATTAATTACGAATGCATGCGTCCAGCTGAATGTTACAACGATGACTAGTTTCAATTACTTAATTCGTTCTGGAATCTCCTTGTTTATTACTAAAATATGTCGCATCATGTTTCGCTAAATTGCCCGAAAGCTGTCATAAAGAATTTCGAATAAATTAGAGAAAAATACATTAACACTTTCAATTCCACTTGCTTTTGATAATAATAATTTTTTTCACTATAATCTCATGATCTACTAGGCTGTGACAACACAAACAATACTACCAATGGTACGGTTTTTTATTTTAAATTATTTGTTGTAGGTACTATGTAACGCAAACTGATACGTTTAGTACAAACTAGAAAAAAAGATGTATGGACGTATGCCTAAAAACATTAAAGCACATTAAAATATCGTTTATTTGTCTGACAGGTGATAAAAAAATCTGTCACATGGTACTACTGTTTATGTAGCTAACATATTTTCATGAATACTGTGGGATTGTCCAATTTTTAATTATCATAAGAAACACCACAAATTGATTTACTTTTCGAGATCAAACTGGCATGCTTTTAACCTATAGGGAGGTAACTGGAAATAGCGTGGCTGTTGTTCGAAAATTTTCAAAGGAAAAAGACCTAATCGTAAAACGTTTGAAATAATTGAAAAACATCTTAGGAAATCTACACGAATAAATGCCAACTGACAAAGATTGAAGAAATACTGGATGCTGTTTACTTATCTCCTAGTATCACTAGCAAAAGATTATCTCTTCGTAGTGATGTTTCTTGGACCAGTGTACGTCGAACATTTACAAGACTTTTTGGCACAAGGTTATAACGATTTTTTTCTCAGTAATTAATCATACATTGCACACAAGATCTTAACTTCAATCTTGAACTGCTTGTTGGTTATGGGATTACAGATTTTAGAATAGGCCAAAACTTGGGCCGAAAGAAATCTTCGTTCCCTTCTTTTACCATCTACGCTTTTAGAAATGTCTTTTTGGTACTTTTTGCAAAATAATCGTTATGAGCTTCTAGAATATATGTTCATATTCCGCTTGCCAATTTGCACTGGGTTTGGTTTATGCATGGTGGTGCTCCAGCTCACTATAGGCATAGATTCGTCGCTTTGATTGTTGCATTAAACAAAACTGTGGCCATTTTGAAAGATTATTCTAAAAGTTGTATTCTTAAATAAATAACTTATGTTGCAATAACTTTGTTTATTTTAGGATATTTTAGAGCGCATACTAATAACATATACATACCATGTGCCATGCAAACAAACACAAGATTTGTCAATAAAATTTAGTGATTGCTATAACAAAAACAAACAAAAAAATAACGAATACTTGAAATATTTTTATTGTCCTTCAGAGTAGTTGTCACCAGACATAGCAAAATAAGCTTTTTGCAACATTCGCCTAGCTCGTGAAAATTTTTGAAATAGTACTTTGGAACCGTTCTCCAAATAGCCGTCATACGTTTCTAAACCTTCTTGGCGTCCGCAAATCATGATATCTTTAAACTCTTGCTAGGACAAGTGACAAATCAATTCTCGTCAAGTTAACGTACCAAAGCACAAGCATAACAATATTAAAAAATTAAAAAAAAATTAAATAATACAAGAAGAATAAAAATTGTTAGTTCCACATTTTTGAGTAGCAAGAAGCAAAGAACAGAGACCTCACATTAGATATAATATAGACAAAAAAGAAACTAGGCAAAAAATAAAAATACAAGCAAAGACCAACAGCAGTTGACAGATCAACAAACAGTCAAGTTATAGAAAAACAGGCAATCACCAGTATAGGTAAGTCAAAAAAATGATAAAGACACAAACACAGATACCGACAGCGCAAATAAAGGGATTATCAGCACGGAAAGGGAACAAGAAAACAAATCTGCGTATGCAAAGAATAGAAAACAATACAAAAAAAGAACAAAAAAGTGCTTTAAATAAACCACCGAAACAGGAAAAGTGTCCGGAAAAGCAGCTTACATTACGCTGGATTGTACAAAAAAACTTGTGAGTACGAGTTAATAGATTTATGATGGATTTGACAGTAGTTTCACCAACCCAAAAGATAGTAAAAGAGAACTGTTAAAAGATTACGTGCTATTCGCAAGTAGAGGAAAAAGAAGAACTTGTAAGAGTGACTTTCTAGCTAGCAAGAAAACGAATGAAAACATTGTGAAATTGGAATCAAAACTAGATAGGTTTATGTCTACAAACGGCAAAATTTAATTAATTAAATATAAAGGAAGAATTCCTAACCAAGATAACATATTACAAGGAGAAACACTTTAAGATCTTGTGACTATCAAAGTATTTTAACTTTCTAAGATGCACAAAGCAAAGTATTGCTCAAAACTGAGTATTATTAGTGAAAAATTAACGTTTTTTCTTAACCTCTTCAGACCCACGGACGTTACATATCGATTTTATTGCGGATTTTTTAGTAAGGTGCTCATTTGGACTATCGGTAATTAGAATGTATTATTCAAAAAATTTCTATTACATACAAAATAAATAAATAAATTTTATATAAAAACAAAGTGAAGAACTATTGGTGAAATGTTGAAAAACACTTTCCTTCAATACTACAACATATTAGTATTTCCTTTGTTAGTACTTGTACAGCAGCGTTTTGGCAAGTACAACCAGTTGTGAAACGAGGATTTTTT
>SMLS01067098.1:0-50057 GCA_004785975.1 Popillia japonica
CCCAAAAAATAGCCGAATTGCGGAGCAGCCTCACACACGTGTTACTCACTCAACATCACACACACATTTTGTGTGTGTGTATTGTCTGACCTACACAATTATATACACCAAGGATTTCAATTACACATATGTATGTAAATTTGTGTCTTTGCTGTATGCAGGATTAAGCACACTAAAAGCAAGATTTTGTTGTGAATTTACGAATCCTCCCATAAGATTGATAAGCAAGTCATTATGCAGGATATAAAATTAGATTTATCAATTAAAAAATTCTACTACTCTGATTAAAATTACTTCTAAACTAGTTTTAAATCATTCAACATTTAAGTACGAAGGCCTTTGTTCAAATTATTTCCCCAGTGATCCTGTATATCTTCTTTTTTTTATAATCCTCTCAAGATATCCAACCAAGTTTAACGGTGAGATTGAATGATATTATTTAGAAGTTAGTGCCTAGTATAGTCTTCGTAATAACCATAATTGTCTTTCAAGATTCATTATACGTGTTTATTATTGAGTGCAGTTATCGAACTTTGTAAGTCAATTTTACGCGAATGGAAATATATGACCGCCGTATAATGCATGTTGTGTTCACGTTTGTCAAAAAACGTGTGTGGTCTCGACATTCTTACAATCTCCTCGTAAATTCTCGATGCAGGTGAGATCATGTCGATGAGAACATAATACAAGTGGTCTACGATAATATGGTGCTCATTGTACAAGTGAACAAAATATACAGTACCTACATATGTTTAAACGAGAATGCATTCCTAATTATACCTTTGCATTCTGTAGCTTGTAAGTAATTTGGAAGACAGTAACGGAGAACTGATAACTATTATAGTGTTAACGCTATTTACTCCAATTATTACAACCAAACGCCAGGAGTTAATTTTATACCTTCGTGTTTTAACTAATTCAAAAATTTACCTTATTTGTCAGATTACAACTTCGAATATTTTCAATTATTTATTATAAAAAAGTTTGAATTCAATTGTCTTGATAAAGTTCGAATACACGAACGAAAATTCGACATTTTTGAATAAAGAACTTTCATTAAAAAACAGGCGTTTTCATCTGCCTAACATTACCTCTAAATAATAATCAATTATATCTTTAGAATTGTTGTTTCTCGTTGATTAACTATTAGAAAAACTTTTACAAGAATAATTTCGACCACAATTCATACACTTCTACTAGTACTTGTTCTAAAATGGGCTGTCAGTAGATAATCGTACAATTTGGATAGATCATGCGCTTAATCTACGCATTAAGCGCATGATCTATCCAAAAAAATAGGTTTGGCTATAAAATTCGGTGAATGGTACAATAGTAGAGAAACTGTATGCGAATTACATTGCTTATTTCTTCTTGGAAATATTCGTCATCAGCTAGACCACACTTCTGACAACGTTCGTATAGATTTTAGAAACTATCGAAAAAGTTTTCTTTTGGAATGATTTTAGAATAACAACCACAATATCTTGAAACTCCTTGTTGTGGGCAAACTGTAATTCGTTTTGGCTTCCATTAAAGCAAGCAAACAAAAAAAAATGAATGGGAGAGTAGATCCAAACATATCCATGCTTGTCTACGCATGCAAACGACTTTGTTTCATACATTGAATACACATATGTATGTATATTAACCATACATCGAATGTTATGGAAGCAAAGCAAAGCGTTCATCATCCCGAATTCAATCAATTATCATATCTTTGGCACAGCATAACTATCATCTTTTGAAAGGCAGTAGAATCCGGCGTAGAAGAAGAATAAATTTGAGAAATTCGAGTAATGAATGATTTGTATACCGAGTTAAAGTTGTAACAAAACCATAGAAACACGCTTATACCCATCATGTACACAGCTAGAGCTGCAGCGGTAGATTCGACAAACAACTCAACTTAGGAAGCTCCTACAATGCACTTCAGCACAATAAGACAAGTCAGCAACAATTCAGTATTGTACCAGTCTTACACAATGCTATAATAAAGACGATATATGTACAAACCTCCTCTTACAAACCAAATGCACCAAACAGATTTTTTGGAAAAGTTTAGAATTAGGTTACATTTTGTTCAAACGGTTCCTGAAATTATTAAGTTATTGGCTTTCTCTATTCTCCAGTTTTAATAACATTTTCCTTTGTGCAACCACATCCAATATTTTGGAAATAATATCTGTACGCGCAAACAAAGTTGCTGCCTTTTGACTAAGTAAATATGCGATATATGTATGTATATCTTGCATCTGCTAGCGTAATTGCTCATGTTATGAACTGACTAAAAGAATTACTATGTTACTATAATGGAAGAAGAGTTACAAAACATCTTATTAGACAGTGTTGGCGAAACCGAAGACGCCAATGGTGACTTAGCTTCAGCACAAGGTTGGAATATTTTGCTGGGAACAGCCTAACACACCAACAGCTCAACAAGTCAAACTATCGCAACCCACATTCCAGGAGGGGACCACGGCTCTTTTAAATTAAAATTACTCTAAAAACAATTCAGGATACTAATGAGGACTAATTAGGAACCATGCCTTCTTCTCGGATAAAGAAGTGAAACTGTAGCTCCTGTGTCAATACGATGTTTGGCACATAAAAAATGACTTATGGAGGTTGGAACACCTTCAGTCAGGCAAAATTCTAGTTGAGCACACAATAAGCCTTTTAGGCCTTTTAGGCACCAATTTGGTACAAGGCGGTAAAATACAAAAAACTATGTGCAAAACTAACAAGGGTGCAGAGACTTACTAATATAAGAATTGCAAGTGCATATAGAACTATATCGGCAGAAGGAGTTGGCATAATCGCGGGAGTACCACCGATTGAACTTCTAGTTGAGGAAAGAAGAGAGTTACGATGGAGTTGGGAAAATTACCGCTAGAGAAGCACTGTATGAAAGATGGCAGGACAAGTGGAGAAATGGCAGAAGTCCGAAAATGGGTAATGAAACAGACTACTCCCTTACCGAAGCTCTGTCGGGCCACAGCTGCTTCCGTAAATATCCGCATGATAGACAAAGAGCCAATTCCGACAAGTGTGATTACTGTGAAGCCACGGATGATGTGGAACACACTCTTTATTTGTCCTAGGTGGGAGTACGCACGAGAAGTATATACCCGGGAGTCGGGAGGAGGTTTCAATGAGACAACGATGATACGAAACCTAATGGCATCAGAAGAGCAATGCTACGTGGCGTGCAGATCAATACGATCGATCGTACAGACCAAAGAACAAGAACAAAGATAGAAGGGACGGCACCACACTGATGAAATGCGAAAGCGAGTTTCGGTCTGGAAAAGCGATAATGCCGAAGTGGGGACAGGTTTTTAGTCAGTTAGAATCTGACAAGCCATGATGGGGTAGTCTTATGCAAGATTTTCGTCTCCCCCATTAAATAAAAAAGGCCTTCTAGGTCCAGATCCTTGTTGTATATGTCGCAAGGAAATGGTAGCTGGACGTGCAATACTGTAAATGTTCACGGAAGTTGCATGTTATTTGCTCTCCTACTCCTTAGCAATTCAGAAGGTACAATTACGATGTGCAATTTATGCATATCTAGTAAAACTATTAATAGAGAACGGAATAAATCAAGAATAGGAATGCAACTTGCGGCTAAGAAAGTGCGTAGTTTTATCAAATATAGCTTGCAGGTATGGACTCATAGAAGGCTAGTTTGGTGCAAAAAATGTAATAGCAGCTGATGCATCATTCTTATCATTTGGTGACGTCGATCAAACCAAATACTTATCAAGCAGAAGCAGTTATATTAACAATTGGGGCCAAAGTTTCGTTACCTGCTTTACCCATCTATATATTTTGTTTCTCTACTATTGCATCAATTTCTTGGTTTGTCGGTCTTCTGTAGTGTGCTTGACCTATTCTCTTTCCTCCTTCATCCAGAAGGATAATACTTCTTTCAAAAATTTTTAATTTTTCTGCATCCTAGCTCAACATGAGTATATTTTCTACTGCACACATTATTGCAGTTTTATATACTCTTAGTTTAATTTTTTTTCCTGAACGACATGTTGTTCATTAACATTTTGTAACTGTAGTATGCCTTATATCTCGATTGTAGTCTTTAGTCGACTTCGTCGTTTCTATGGTTCTTATTGTTTATTAGAATGTCCAAGTATTTGAAACTGTTTACTTCTTCTATTTCATAACTTCCAATTTTCATAATTCTTTTGTTGTTTCGTTTTTCAATCTTGGAGATGTTTATGTATTTGGATTTTTCTTGATTAACTTCTAGCCCTTGCTTTCGTCCTTCTTGGGTAATTCTCACTATTGCTTCTTCTAGAGTTCTCCTGTTGCTGGCTATCACAGCAATGTCATCCGCATAGGCCACCACTTGTACCTAGTTTTCTATTATGGATCCCTGTATTTCATACTCCCGTACCACTCTCTCCATTGCTATTTTAAATAAGTTGTGTCGCTGACAACCATGTATTAATACATACTTTTCCGTCATTCCCTCAAACGTACAGTCATGGAAAGTAAAGATTGGACACTTTCAATACGTTGTTATATGGAACCTGTCCAGTCTTTACTTTCCATGAGTGTAGGTACCTACTGCTGCTTTCGAGTCCGTCTTTGTCATATCTATTAGTTTTATTCTTTTATAATAATACTCTTTCTCTTTAACGTATCAAATGCTTGCTATTTGCTCATTACATATATACATAGCATCCATTGTCGAACTTCATTGTCCAAATCCTTTCTGGTTTTCTCCTATTGCGTTTTCTGTGAATGCTCTCAGTCTTCTTCAGAATCAACGTGGTTAGCACTTTGTAGGTTACATTTAGTAGGGTTATTCTTCTGCAATTCTCGAATTTTTCTTTTTTTTTGTATCTGTAACACAATTCCTAATTTCCATTCCTCAGGTATTGTTGCCTTTCTCCATATTCGTTTTATTAACTCATAAATTTGTTGCTTAACTTCCTTGCCTCCGTTTCTTATTAGTTCAGCGTAGATGTTGTCTGGACCCGCTGCTTTACTTTGCTGTGAGTTGAGTTGCTTCATTCCACTCATTTTTTGTTGGCTTTTGTATTTTTTCCTCCGGTATCAAGGTCTTGATACTCCTGATTCATGCCCCCTTCTATTACTTGCATGTCTCTCATACATCTTACTATTAGTATGTATGCATACTCTTATCAATTCATTAATTCTTGACTTTACAATACATGTTGGTATCGACCACCCACTTTAATTATTTCTTAGCGTATAGAAGTAATTCTGTCAGTTGGAATTTTAACCAACTTCCCAAAATTTTATTAGTTAAATATTACCGACATAAAAACTTGTATTTTACGCAAAACTTTCGCTGTCCTTTTGTTGTGTTTGTAACCTACGTTTCTGAATAGACCTCCATTTTGTACTAAAATGCACATATACAATACTAAATTGGCAATTAGGTAATGCGAAAAGTTGCTTTTATTACTCAGTCCCCAGACGTGAAACCCATAAAAGCATTACGGTAATGAGAACAGAGACTTAATTAAGATAATTTAGAAGTATAGTTGAATTAAATAACCGAAAATAACAACTTAATTTCGCCTATCACGCCAGTATAAATTTAAAGGGAGAGCTAAACAACCATCGAGATCTCGATTCTGAATGGGCCAACCTCCTCTGGTTTTTTTTAATTTTTATTTGCTGAGTTCGGTGTATGGGCGTGATGTAAGGGTGAGAATACCATTTAATTAAGTTAGTCGAGGAACAATTAACGATGTGTAATTATTAGCAGATCGTTCTATTCTCCAGCTTGAATTTTGGTGTTGTTTTTTTTTCTCTTTCTAACTTAGGAAATAAATAAATAAAATTGAAAGAATTCAAGGTTTTCGGCAATAAATCCTAGTTCCAGCAATAAGTAAAATTCATGCTTCGCTCGACCTAAATTTATTATCCTACATAAAAAAGGAATCAGAATCGATCGAGCAATTCAACCGCATTCACATCTACAATCCTTTCCGTTTACATTACTCGATTTAGTTTTCACGGCCGACACAGAGGTCGCTAGGGGCAATCAAGCGATATTCGATAGTTGGCCATTTCCATAGACTGCAGCATTTACGTGCTCGGATAACTACATGTTTATTGTGTAGGTACAACGTGTGCTCCTTGTTCACGTTGTACAGGTATATTGAGTTAGTAGCTGGGCGAGATGGAAAAAGCTCATACAGTAGCGTACATATACACAAAACATATTCTACATTACAACGCCGACTTTATCTCTATTATCATCACTGCACGCCACTGATAGAATACTACCGGTAAGTACCGCAGTGGGAGTCGGAACCACGGTCGTAGATCATCTCTTGAGATAGCCCGTGTGATGGGGGGGGCCGAGGAAGATTTGTCATGTTATTCGACACTGCACAACGCTGACACCTGACTAGCTGCCGGGAATATCGAATGGGAAAATCTCGGAATATTCGCATCCCTCTCCCATCGGGGTGATATTGTACCGGTTTCCAAATGTTCTCTTTCTACGAGGGCGATGTGATTCCTTCTGGATTTCGTCGAATAGGATTGCGGTAATGGGAATTGTGTATCGATATCTGCTTGATGTTCAACAGGAAATTGGAAAACGTTTCATATGATGTTGTAAATAATAAACCGTATTTGCGGCTTAATTAAATTCGTTCCTGTCTAGGTCTATAGGGAAATCTTGATATTTTTTCTTTCAGCCCTGGAGTTACTGCAACGCAGTTGCAAATTCTAGGTGGATTTAGTATTTCGAGTCGAAATATTTTATCTCAACTGTATTAATTGGTAGCGCATTATTTGTGGTAGATGCTCTTTCTCCTATAAGTAGAACATATGTATGTAGCCCACCGCCTATCCACATACCACATGAGTCAAAGACTTGCAACCTTTTTATGATGAATGTTTTTTGCATAATCTGCCAGTAAATCTGAGGACGAGTTGTTGGTATAACTTAATCTATTCCCAAACCCATCAAATTCCAAACACATTGTCTCAAGAATCCATAGATGTCATCGTCCTGCTTCAGAGAAGATGGATTAAGCAATTAGGCTCTTGAAATCACCTAGGGCAATCTGGATTTAATATCTCTGGAGTGCTCCGTATGAGGACAAGTCAAAGACTAGCTCTATATGACACCAAGTAGGGTTCATGAAGGTCGGAAATAAACAGAATATTTAAAAAAATTCAAAACATTTTTGGGCCACAATTTGAATAAGAGCTTTTCTAAAATAGCAAACGGGTAGTTAATAACCAAAATAGTCAGAAATGCCTTTTATGTAAAAAAAATGTAATTATGCCAGTAGGAAGAGAGAGAGAATTATAAAACCAAAATTTCTCAAAATTTAAGACGGTAGTGTAAACTCCAGTTTTAGCAGGTGTGAAAGCATGGTATGAGCTAATTTAGACTTGAGTTTATACTTCTACCACAATCTAGGGATTTTAATTTTTTGTTTATTATGGTACAAACCCATAAATTTATAGCACACAGTCACTGCGGACCATCTTGTATAGTGTTTACAACAAAAAATTAATAGCATTTTGTCTTTTAAAACTAAAGGTAGGTAAACCTAGTTTACATGTTGTTAAGTATCGGCCTAGTATTCGGTTTTTCTGCTAAAATTTAAGGCTGACAGTTTTGTTCTTGTCAGCAGTACTGTTGACAGTTCACATAAAGTGGGACGATTTCATAGAAAACTAAAACAAAGCCCCAACCGCAGGAGGCCTGTTTTTGGTCAAAAAATTGTATAAAATCATGATTGTTTGGTTATTAACCACGTCATAATTCTTCTGCGACATCAAACTGCTAAAGCCTATTCGTTAATATTACGCACCTGCCAGAGATTTTTTGTGGTGCTTGTTTTTGGAAATGATTCACAAAGTGGTGCCTACATGCTTTTCGACATTGTTTTCATAAGAAGTTGCATATACTGCGGTTGTAGTTTCCTTTATAATTTCTTGAAATGATTGTGTTTGGCGGATATTGAATTGTGGAAGAATATATTAATGTTTGTGAAATTCTGAAAAGAAGATACATATTTTAGTACTTTTTGATTTCTGTAGGTACCGTAAATCGGGGTAACTTTGTGATGGATATTATGGTGCATGTTTTTGCATAAAAATTGGCTTTTGAGTGTTTTCATACTTATCTATTGATGTTTTATTATTCTAATTTAGATTTTATACTTAATATTTTTTGTTATATGATTATTACATTATTTTGTTTATTTTTCTCTTATTTTTTTAGTTTAGATTTGTATACCAAATAATGTGCCTTAAAAAAGTTATTGTCTTAAAGTAAATGCAGTACATATTGTTTTCATTACTTCATTTGTCTAATTAAGGTCTCTAAGACTATCGGCTATTACATTTGATTGATTGTTTATGATTTTTACTTTTTTGATGTCGTAGTTACCCTGAAGCATTTTAATTTCGACATTATGCTTAATTATGCGAGGTGACGAAGTTACCCCCAACCCGGGGTAACTTTGACACCAAAAAAAAGAAATAAAAAAGGGGTGCAGGGAGCGTGAGAGCAATATACTTTTTTTAGTAAAGACAACCAAGACTTTAACCTGTCGAAGTTACCCCGTTTTACTGAATATCCTGAATTGGCAGTTTGGGTTAGTGCTGGAATATTTGGAACTACAATGTGTGACACAACCTGTATTTTATAAGAATTTTGGACAGAAAAATCTAAAAGTATAGTAGTGATAACCTGCATTTAAGGTTGGATATACACAATTTTACAGAATTTAAAGTTCTCTAGACAGATTCACAACACCGACTTAAGACGGTTCAACAAGTCTAAATCACCTAAGACGTTTATGTACATACATGCATCTAATTCAATTTTGCAATTGAGCAATTTGCATAGAAACGAGATAGTCGGCGAACAGTAGTATACATATGTGCAAATTCAGCTTTACGAATCTTAGCATTTTTTTAATTAAGAGTGTAATATTTCTTTTCATAACCTCGTTTGGTTTGCTAAACAAATCTTCTCTTGATATACTTTATTACTAATTTCAACTAGAAATTGAATTTTGGCACTCCTTTTTACCAAACAACTGTTGTAGTTTTAAACTGGTAACGTCAATATTTGATTTAGACGTCTAACTAATATCCTTAAATAACAAAAACATTTTGATTATAAACCTTTGATACTGTACATATCTCTAATTGGAAATTTTCACTTACTTCACCTACTACTACACTAGATGTGCTTGTCGAGGTTATATAAAACAAGCAATATTATATTGGTATCCTTCACAGTCAAAAAAAAAGAAAAATGTATGAGATTGCAATGATAGAAATAGAAATAGCTTTATTATTGCAATATTTTCAATACAACAAGGACAAGAAAAAAATGTCAAGTCAGAAATAATCTCAAAGACGTATATTTGAAGTTAGGAATTCTTTTATATTGTCTGGCTCAATCTCCAGTAATAGTTTGTATAAATATATTTTAAATACAGATACGTTCGCTACAGTTTTTATATGTGATGGTAACTTATTAAAGAATTTTAGACAATTATATTGTACATTGTTCTCACTTATGGTGAGTCGATGTTTGGGGTAGCGATAATCGGTTGTAAACCTGGTAGAATAATCGTGTTGTAATTCACTGTCCTCGAATAAGTTTCTGTTTTTGAATAAAAACGTCAACAATTCAAATAAATACCATACACAGTTAAAATGTAATTTAGTTTGAAGAGTCCTCTGCAAGATTCTAATCGAGTTTATTGATTACACGTAAAATATTTTTTTGTATCAAAAAAACTCTGTTTAGGTCATTACCGCCGCCCCAAACAACTATCCCATATTTTATGTTTGAGTAGCAGCAATACATAATGCGAAGGACTTACGATATCTCCAAGTCGACGAATTGCAAAGCACTTTTTACATAGCACATTGGCGTGGTCGTTCCATTTTAAGGTTTCGTCGACTGAACGCCCCAGCAGCCTAACGGAAGTACGAACTGGATATTCGCGATTATTAATATTCACAACTTTTGGAAAGGCTTGAAATTTATTGCATTTGAAGAATATTACATTTGACATATCATGGTTAATTTTAAGATTGATAGTGATTAACCACTCCCCAATTGTGTTTAGATAAGTACTATCTAGATCGATAGCTTCATCTAGAGTACTTTCAGTTATTAAAGAAGTAGTATCGTCCGCATAATTTATTGTTAGAAAGCTATTTAGAGCTGAGGTGGGCTTTAGATTGTAAATATCATTAAAGTAAACAATGAAAAGTAAAGGACCTAATCTACTTCATGTTATCTGAAAAAGCAGTCTTATTTTTAATTCTGACATGCACGTTTTGTTGGCGATTATTTAAATATGAGGAGAACTAAGCTAGAGCATTACCTCTTATTCCATGGTGCTCAAGCTTCTGTAAACAAATGCTTTAGACAGATCCAATAAGTAACCATAAGTTATTTGCTTATTCTCCAAAGCGGTTAATATTCTGTTTGTTATTTCAATTTTCATTTGTATCATTATTATTATTATTATTATTATTATTATTATTATTATTATTATTATTATTAAAAGAGTGCAGTTTCCTTATTTTGACCTTCATGAAACCATGCTGATTTTGATTTATGATGTTAAACTTATTATTACTGGCATGGAGTGATCCAAATTATCAAATAATTCTGGTGGAATTCTCTTTTTTGTTTTAAAACACTTTGAAGCTTTGCAACCGAACATGGTGTAAGAATTCGTAAACCAATAGGATTTTCTAATGCATCCTAGGTATGCTAGACCAGATTACCGCTCGGAAAATTCGCTGACGAGACGAATCTATCGATTCCTGCCTCTTCAAGTCAATTTTTTATGATTTTTAATAATAGTCATAATAATAATAATAATAATAATAATAATAATAATAATAATAATAATAATAATAATAATAATAATAAATCATCTTTATTGCCCAACGGGCCTAGGCCCAATAAAGGGACAATAATGTAATAACAATTGATAGTGTTAACAACAAAAGTATATATTAATAATAGCAACAATACCGATACAAACAAGTAATAGCCTGACATGAGTCTGCCTAATCAGACACATCATCCAATACTCTATTCCCCATCCTGGAAAGAATGTATGGGGGCGCACGCCTCATAATATTGGTCCTTGCGAATAGAGTCCTAAATGTTGAATCGTATCTGCCATTCAACCTCGGCATCAGAAATGACATGCGCTCCAGCAGAAAACGACAATCAATGCGATTGGTAAGTAGTTCCCGCAAAAATTTACTGCATATGAGATCCCCCTGTGTATTTAATTACAACATATCGTGCCTCAACAGAAGTTCAGCCCGCGGGATACCCACCTCAGGATAAACTCCATCCAGTTTAAACGACAGGTATTTCAGAAATTTACGATGAATCCGGTCAAGTGGTACGAAGTCGGAAGCGTATAATGGATACCAGACAAGGCATACATACTCAATTTTACTCAATACGTAAGAGTATTGAGTACAGCGGTGCCTATGAAATACTTAGAAACACGCACTATAAAACCTAGTGACTTAAATGCTTCTGAACAAATATTCGATAAATGCGGTTTAAAGCTAAGGCTAGAATCGAACAGCACCCTCAGGTCTATAAATTCTGATGTCAATTTTAACTTAGCACCGTTAATGTGATAAGGCGCATCAGATACCCGAAGCGAACGTAAATATGTGACCACACAACATTTTCCAATATTTAGTCTGAGCTTACTTGTATCACACCATTCATGTAGAGTATCAAGGTTTCGACGCAGCTCAACCTCATCATCAGCACAGGCAATCTCAGAAAAAATTTTGTCAGCGTACCGAAGGACTGGGCAGTCGATCTTCAGTAATAAATCATTTATAAACAATACGAAAAGTAAGGGTCCAAGGTTGGATCCTTTTCCAGATAAGGGAATCGTTCTCCTACAGTTTCTGCGTATAAGAGAACAAACGGTTTCCGTATCTCACCCTAATATCTTTGAGCAATAACTAATTGGTGCCAAGGTTATATTAAAGTCTTTACGAGAAAAATGGACTCTTATTTAGTGTTTCCGATTGACGCCTAATCAAAATTTATTATTATGTTTCGCTATTAAACACATCACAGCAGCTATTTCGCTAATTAACAAGCGTTTGTGCCAATATTCTACGGCATCTCTTATGCTTTGCAGTAAGTGAATTGCACACCATTTGCCTTCAGGCATATCATGAAAATGATTTCCTTTTGTTTGCATCAAGCTCCATCTAGGAGCAACAACAACAACAAACTGGCTTTAAAGTTAGGTTGCATTTAAAGTAGGATTTCCATCTACAAACTGTAAGACCTGTCGATGATCGCTTGGTGTTATTGATGTTGTTCGAACAGTTTCTGGAAATTACACATATTCTCATTGTAAATATATATTATTGTATTATCCAAATATAGACCGCAGAATTATTTCGGTGATTCTTAGATCTGATTAAAGTTGTATGACTCATAGCAGGATATAAAAATTACTTCATTAGCGGTATTTCTACTTATATAACCCGCCACTATGCAGTAAACAGTAGAAATATCCCAACCAAGATTTCTATCACATGAGAAATAATTATTATAGCATTTTAAACCAGCTAGATATGTTTTTCTTGGAAATTCAAGCCATAAAGATGTGTATATACCTCAAGAATTTATTCTAAACATAACAGTAAAAAAATGTGAGTTAGTGTTGTCTAATGCTTGTAACTCGTGTGCATAAGTATGTAAGTATATTCGTCTAGTGATAAAGATAGGTTCTATTTGTCTTATTCTGTTAAATAATCGTCGTTAAAGATGAGTATCTACACCTTACATTGATAATATACCGTTAGTTTTCACTTGACCAAAATCTTAATCAAACAGTTGGTCAATAATAAATGCAAATGAGTATCACAAGTAGCTTGAAAAATTAGCATTATAGGCGCCAACTTATCCAGAAAAACTAGTTTCTATTCGATATGGTTTCTGTACGGTTTGTGTGGTAACCTGCTGGGTGAAAGCGCGAAACGCCTCTGTGTGTCTATACTTTACGATTAGACACGGATAATCGCAGTAGGGATTTAGAGCAGGTTTGATTTACAACTCGTAAGTATCATTATTAAGTCTGTCCCAATTAAAAATATGTTTTGCAAATATAATTGGTTTAATGCTATTATTTGCTTTGTACGAGCATCTGCAAATCTCTTGTGTGCTGCTAATTGGATAAAGTTGCAATTTTGAAACTGCGGAAATATTTCAGCGAAATGATACTTTGTATAGGTATGCGACACTAAATTACAAACTCCTGCAGTATAAGAGACTATATAGCCTAGTATAACTATAAATTTATGCAACATTGAATCATGAAGATTCTATTACCTTAATCAGTTGTTAATCACGCACTACATTTATCTCTGAAGCCATCCATGCATACAGATATTTTATTTAGAAAATAAAGATCTAGAGTTCATAATACCGCTTATATTATTTATACGATTAATAAAACATATTTTCTAAAGTATCGTAACATGCAGCAAACTCACCTAGGGTGCCATTCTATATAATTTTAAGTGTTCTCGTATTCCACGTACTACATTTATGTATTCATATACACATATCTTATATAGAGATACTATCTGCGAGTCTCCGAGACAACTCTTCGAGATTTTTAAACCTCCACCTGACCCTGCTTCTGGCTACCGAAGAAAACTATTTACCAATTCCGTAGGTGTTTTGAAGTATAGATAAAGTAGTTTTGGGGCAAAACTTTATGGAAGATGATGGCCAGATAGACTGAACTTTCGCAACGAGTTATAAATTTTAAAGATTCCAGGAGGTGCTGGAGACATCGAGCTTCTGAAATATGCTCGCCGTGTATCGGAGGATTAATGCTTCCTCCATCTTTAGATGATAGATTTTTTATCGGGTCATTATTTTCTTTTTTAGGGGGTAGATGTTTCAGGAAAGTTTTTTTTTCGTGTGAGGAACGATTATTAAAGGTGACGGATGATATTTATAATATTTCGTGTTAGCGTGCTTTGAAATAACACATTTGGAAAATATCCTCTTTATGTGTTTCTGTGTAGACTACTTATGCATGGATAGGATAGGATAGGATCTGAAGTGGAGATTTAAACATAGTGACAGAGATAAGAAGATTAATTAGAACTCTATAACCACCTATCTCTTCTGTAGCTTCGGAGCCATTAAGGGATTGAAGGGAACGAAAAGTTTGCCAAAGAAGTAACAAAAATCCCTTTTATTGGATGTGCTACATTGGCACTTTTATCAGTATCAAGTTAGCAAAAACAGTGCTACCATTTAGCAAAGAGGACCTTGTACTGCTAACAGGATTTTTGACAGGTCATGTCATGTGGTCCTAAAACACCATCTACTCAAGCTTGGCAAAGCGAAGATCAAATTTACCGTCTATACCAAGAACAGCTACTGAAATCTTTGATGAAAATCCTAGGTTAATTTTAAAGTTTATTAAAGATTTCCACCCAGAAGGACAACGTTACAAGAATCCTATGTAGATTGTTAGGTACTAGAACACATTGAACAGCGTAGAAAACCTATATCTCTTTTTTGCGATCTCCGGAAGGCCTTCGATTGTGTGCTGCACGATAAATTATTGACAAAATTGGAAATAATATCTTTATTAATGCCAATACACAAGAAATAGTGTTTACATACGTCAAGGAAAAACAACAGAATAATCAATCATTAGTAGTATTGGTATATATCGCTAAAGTTGTTGGATAAATATTCATCGAGTAGAAGCTTTTCGACAACAGATATTGTTTCATAATTTTAAACGAATTAAGAGCTAAGTTCTTAATTTGAGGAGGAAGAACATTAAAACATTTAATGGCATAGTAATTCACGCTATTGTAACTTTTACCTAATCTCAATTAACGTATCTTAATGTAGTCATTATGTCTGGTCGGATAATCATGAAACTCATTATTAGAGGTATAGTTATTTAAGTTTACTTTCATATAGGTTATACATTCCAATATATATACGCTTGGCGTGGTTAAAACTTTTATGGCTGCAAAAGCATCCCTACAATCCGTTCTATAACTCAAATTCGCAATCAATCTGATGCATCTCCGTTGTAACTTACAGACTTTGAATAGGTGGCTAGAATGCCCCCAAACTAGAATGGCATAACTCATAACTGAATGGAAGTAAGCAGCATATACAGATTTCAAATGTATAAGAGACAGTTTATTATTTAATGATCTAATTAAAAAAAATTGTTTTGTTAGTCTTACACACAAGTCATCAAAGTGATTCTCCC
Source organism: Popillia japonica (assembly GCA_004785975.1). NCBI lineage: Eukaryota > Metazoa > Arthropoda > Insecta > Coleoptera > Scarabaeidae > Popillia > Popillia japonica. The sequence continues at coordinate 15,318 of SMLS01067098.1, forward strand.
AGGTTAACTTAGGGTGTAACAAAACACCGAGTAATCTTACGGGTTTATTAAAATCGTTATCAGCTGGCCTCAATGTCAGTGTAAGTCTCTGTAGCTTACTTACGTTCATACACAACTTATTAGATAGGAACCAGTCACTAATTGCGGAGTTCATGTTCTCGGTACGAGTAGTAAGACAGGACTCTGAATGGTCCGAATTTAACGCCGTAGTATCATCGGCAAAAAGGATAAATTTTGTATTAGCATCACAATGAGGTATGTCATTAACATAGATCAAAAATAAACAGGGACCAAGGACAGATCCTTGTGGTACACCATGTATAATATTTGATGCCGCGTTATTATATTTTACGAACTGGGATCTATCTGCTCAAAAAGATCTTACTAGTTGGACAGAAAGTTCAGAAAAATTATATTGTCTTAGTTTACCACATAAAATTTCATGATTTACGCAATCAAAGGCCTTGGTTAGGTCATATAAAGTAACGAAAGTATACTTCTTAAGTTCAAAATTTTCTAAGATAGTATTACTTAAATTTAGTAAAGCTAATGTAGTTGAAAGTTTATTTCGAAAACCATATTAGCAAGAACAATAAAGTGAATTAACTTCGAAATGATTAGTTATCTGTTCTTTTAGTACTTTTTCTAAAATCTTGGAAAAAACAGATGTAAGGGAAATTGGACGGTAATTGTTAGCATCACTAGTGCAATCTTTTTTGTGTATAGGAGTCACGGAGGACATTTTAAGTGCTGCAGGATAAACACCTTTAGTTATAGTCTCATTAATTAGTTTGGTGAAAGGGTATACAACGATATTTGTATGGAATCAGGGGAACTGTGGCAAATTAGTTTACGTCATACTTACAAGGCAGGCTTCAAGTGGTCAGAATTAGGCATATGAACAAAAATGGAGAAGTTGAATATGTGTGTTCTCATATTCTTCCAGTGCAGTTGGGGATTATACAAGGTTCTGTATTGGGTCCAACATTATTCAATCTCTACATAAATGATATAGTCCTATTTTTATCCAATGTCTACCTCACAATGTATGCAGATGATATTGCTATATGTACTAACGTCGAGCAATAGAAAATATTTCAAATAATCTCCTACGTCTTCTAGATCGGTAGTTTGCTGATAATAAACTGTCCGTAAGTCTTGAAAAGACAAAGTATATGATATTTCATACAAGGCAGAACCAAGTGTGTGTTGATAATATAAAATTCAATGGAGTTGATGTGCAGAGTTGTGCTTTGACAAAGTGTCTGGGGGTTACCATGGAATTTTCGTTATCATGGAATGAACATTGTATCCACTTGGCAAGTGTAATATCGAGCAAATCATATGTATTGAAGTGTCTCAGATTCCAAGTCACTAATACTTGCTTACATACATTATATTGTGCTGAAGTACAGTCCAAGCTGCAATATGGAATAATGTTATGGGGCCCTTCTGCTGCAGCTATGAAAGTGTTCGTTGCACAGAAAGCAGCAATACGATCCATTATTGGAGCATCTCATATAGAATCATGTAGACCACTTTTTCGACAACTGTAGCTGCGACTGTTGCCTTGATATTTGTACACAAGCACAGAAATACTTTTATTATGAATTTGGAAGATAATCTTCTTATGCGTGAATCTTCAAAGAAGTTTCATAAAATATACCTTCATTAACAAGGTAGAATCCTGATATATTAAAACCTTTTGTAATAATTGCTTGGACGAATATTGTAAATTCTCATTGGTAGTCCTGGATGCATTATCACCAATTTACTGCAAACAACGGTGCTATACAGTGTCTCCCAAAATGTCCGCAATAGCCTTGTAGCTGCTATATTATAACGGTAATCCATAATGTTTCAAATAAAAGTTGCAAATATTTACATAATCTACTTTATGGAGTGGAAAGACTTCGAAAATTTTATACAGCCTGGTCATGATATCATTACATTGCGTTACTTCTTATGGCAGCCATCTCTAATTCACGTCGAAACGAAAAATTTCATAAGAAAAACTTGTTCAGACTTAAGAAATACTAAAGGATGCAAAACTTCAATTCGATATTCAAATATTTATTTTTCCCATGTATTGTCTATCGCCGTGGCAAAAAGGTCCGCAACAGGCTCATTTGCTACAGCTTTAATAGAAAAGTGTTTCAAATAAAAGCTGCACAGATTTACATAGTCTACTTTATGGAATGGAAAGATTTCGAAAGCTTTATACAGCTTGGTTAATATGGGCAAATGTACAAAAAAAGTTGTTCTAAATTGAAAATCCCTATATTATCGGTTGGAAGGATTTCGAAAGTTTGAGTGTGTTCTTATGGGCTTGCTTATTTTGCTTATTTTCAATGATTAAATTTGAAAAAGTGTATGAGAATTGATAAAGTAATTATTAACCAAGAAAAACAGAAATTTTGTACAGAAAATACCATTGGACAGTTTCAAGTAAGTATGTAATGTTAACAATAAAGAATCACAATATTTAAAAATAACCCTTTTCAAAAGAACAACGAATAACAATATTTTGAAAATTAACGGTTAAAAAGAAAATAATTAAAATAAAAATGCAACAACAAATAACATCATTCGACGAAACCTCCCTCATTTGCCATGCACGCTACCGTCCATTACCCTAGTCAATGCATTAGCCTCTACTCCTTTTGCGCACTCCATGATGACATTCTTCAAATGGTTTAGATCTCGGAACGGTCGATAACTGTAGACCTGGTTTTTCAGATAGCCCCAAAGATAGAAACCTAATCGTGTCAAATCAAGAGATCTGGGGGGCCACTGAACGTCTGATATCCGTGTAAATACTTTGTTGCCTCCGAAATTTACGTCTAACCATTCTTGAATGCCAGGCGAGGAGTGGCAAGGTGCCCCATCATGCTGGAAGTGTAGATTGTGACGAATGTGAAGCGGAAAGTCGTCTAAAATTGGCTCTAGTACATTCTGCAAAAATTGAAGGTACTGAGCAGCATCCATACGATCTTGCAAAAAAAGGTCCAACTAATCGGGTGCCTAGGATTCCACACCACACATTAACTTTTTGGTAATATTGATCTTTACTATTTACTGTAAAATGTGGATTATGATTCGCCCAGTACCGACAATTTTGCGTTGAAACGGGGCCATTCGTGTGGAAAGTCGCTTCATCGGAGAATAGTATACTTCGGTGGAAGTTAGGGTTACCTTCTATTTCTCCTTGTATCCACGCACAAAAATTAAAACGGTTTTCAAGGTCGCGTTGTTGCAACCGGCAGATAAATTTAGGTTTATAGGGTTTCAGACCATTTTTTTTAGTAGTCACTGTATATTAGAACGAGATAGTTGGGTTTCTCGCTCAATCGGCCGGATAGAGATACATACGTGGATTTTCGATAATACGTAATACAACTTCCATCACAGCATTTACAGTACCAGTCCATCGGCGGTGGTTCTTCTTAAAGCCATTTTCTACACTTCCTGTCTTTTTGAAATTGAATTGAATTAAAGATGGCTGCCATAAGAGGTTACACAAAGTAATGATATCATGACCAGGCTGTATAAAATTTTCGAAGTCTTTCCACTCCATAAAGTAGATTATGTAAATGTGTGCAACTTTTATTTGAAACAATTATGGATTACCGTTACAATACAGGAGCTACATGGCTGTTGTGGACATTTTGGGACACACTGTATATTTTCGTCGATTCTATTGAGAAAAAGGAATTGTTCAGAAATACCTCGCACATTCCTCGTCACAGATACACCACTTGATTGCCCAAATATGGCACGTGTAAATTAATTCCATTAGAAAGCAATATTACATTATGTTTAAGTGAAGCATTGGGTTCTTATATCTTCCTATGATCTATTTCAAGAGCAAAAACTGATTTTATGACCTGTCACCAAAAGCAACAGAGAGTCTCCGATAACCAGAGAACAACATTCTCCTCTACCCATTATAGCAGCTTCCATAAAGTTCAGCTGTAGAATGTGTGTTTACCTGTGTGTTTGATTGTTGTAAAGGTCGTAAATACGTTTACGTTTAAATTTAAGCTAATGTGGGACTGTTCGGCTCTGCTCACCCTCAAAGCTCTGATACAAAGACATACAATTATACTGACGGGGGTGTGAGGGTAAAGACAAAGCTTTGCAAGGAACTGAATGAGCAGGAATGATTTCAAGCACGCTCATCTGTGATTAAGACTCTGAGCAACAAAGTCTTATAGTAGATCAAAGTCATAAAATTAGGGACACTACAGATCTCAGCAGCTTCATAGCTTTCTTTAGCAGACGATGCACAAGGGTTCGGAATGCAAAAACCGCGATCGAAAATCATAGTTTCAGCTTCTTCGTTCAAAGGTAAAATTGCAGTAATTTAATCTTTAATCAGATAAACCCTCAACAACATGGTTTTCGTAAAGGATTTTCTACTGGTATTGCTCCTACTAACATCTTAGATGAATTATACACAAGAATTGATGGAGAGATTGTGTTAGCAACATTAGTAGATCTTACGAAATACCATTAAGTAACTTAAATTACTTCTATTCCAATCTATTCAATTTCGTAGTTATAAAACTCGAATGGATTCTTATCGCCAAATTTTTAATTAAAGACTTCCTCAGGAGATCACCATTGATCACGTCAAAACACGCAAACTTAATCGAATAAATACCCTATCTTATATAGTATATCCGTTTCCTCATTTTCCCTCATTTGTCCTCTTCTTCCATTTTATTAAACTTTCTCCAAATTAGCAGACAATTGCTTAGTCGAGAAATTTCTCGCAAACAATTTTTCTCTTATTTGGCGCTCCTCGAATTGTCGAAGACGTCAACCGTCAGTTAGATAGTCGGACCCAGAACACATAGAAAAGAGGTAAGGAAAAGGATTAATTTGTTCTCTTATCAGTTAACGCCGACTGAAATGAATGCGTAGCATTGCGATGAGATGAAAACGGGAGGAGAGAAAGATGAGGAACAGGCACTCCAATAGCACATTGTCGACGAACGATGAACGGTTGATGCCGGGGATAGGAGGTTGGCAAATTAAAAGTTGGCGGACTCGATTTTAACGTACGCTTACGGAAAGTAGAACGCCAGGGCTTTGCTTTTTAAGGGCAACGGAGGAAGGGAATCTGATGCTGATTTCGACCGCTCCTACCAAGGCTATACACGGCGCTCGGACGAAATTAAACCGTTAACTCACTTTATCCGGCGCTTTGTTATGTAAATATTTGTTGAAGTAATTATGCAAAGTTTACCGTTCGGATTTCTGCTTATAAATATTTATCTAAGGCGTTTTTGTTCCACGCAGAAACCACTGCAATGTCGATCTGTCTAAAGCGGAAAGCGAAAAATTTCGCTAAAGTCAAGTCAAGGGAAAGCAAAAGGATTCGATTAAAAAGTTTCAGCGATTTATTTTCTGGGGGGAAAGTTTTGAACTACAAGATAAAGGAAGATGTCTGAGAGCTAGGTAACAGAATTTACCTTGATCCCAACGGTGTTATCGATTACTGCTTCAAGGTTTAACACTACACGCGTAGTAACATTAGAAAACCGTCGGATGGTATAATACCTCTGGGAAAAGTTCCTTTTCTTTAGCAGGACAGAATAATCCATAAGATTTTATCTTGGCAATAGAAAGAATGTTTAACAATTTACAAGTTAACGTTATTTTCGCTAAACTTGTTGTCTTGAGTTACAAAGCAGTTTAAAAATGTATTATCCGATTGAAAGAAACGTGAATGGCATTTTGCAACTTCCACTACAGATCTGGAACCAACAATAGTTCAGATTTGTTTATTTTTTTTTTGCAAAAAACATACAAGCGAACTCAATACAACTCTGACAGGGGAGCCTCAGCTTCACCCCTACAGGGTCCAATTGACGCAACAGATATTGCCAGACGATCATTTACAACTGACGGCTTTGTCAATAGACACAACTGTCGGACATGGGACGATGAGAATCCTCGCATACAGTTAAACAGTTGATACATCCACAACGAATAACGGTATGGCGTGGCTTTTGGGCAGATGGTGTAATTGGGCCCTACATTTTTCAAAATGCCGCATAGGCACCCCAAATAAGTGGTTCAAACAAGATGGCGTATCATTTCACGATAGGGAGATCAGAATTGGCTGCCAAGATCTAGCGATATGACACTGGGTAATGTCTTTCCCTGGGAATCTCTGAAATCAGCTGTTTACGCGAATAATTCAAGATCCATCCATTAGTTACAGAATCAAATCAAGTGCGTTATTATGGAAATCGATTCAGAACTGTGCGTAAATGTCATAAATGATTTTGTAAAAATGTTCAAGAGTTTGTTAGAGAACTTTGGGTAGAGATTTGTCTTGTGTAAGTGATAAGTTGCACATAAAAATGTTTCAAATTTTCGTGTAACTAATGCATTTTATTCGCAAATTAATTTGTGCACTCTCATTGAGACATCCTTTATAAAGAACCTCTGCGTTACTGAGATGAACTTTCTTATTCGCGACCCTGGTCTCCAAGCAACTACTTTGCTCCTTTGTCAAAAACATTCCATTTCACAGTTGAATTTTCGTGCGACAAGTTACAGTTCTTATGATGCCTGCAAGTGCGAGAGTTTTGGAAAATAACTACTTTACAATTTGTCAGCTATCAAATAGACATGTATAAATCAATGTATCAAAATTAGGAAAATTGTAATTGTTATAATTTAACGGTAGGTAGTCAAACGTTTTAGAAAGCATCTTTGTCACCACCTAACTACTGCGGTTATCGTCTTATTTGGAGATCAGAGTAAAAAATATACAACCATAATCAGTTACCAATTTAATACAGCAATTACCGTTTTATAGTGTGAGAGCTATCAAAGCTTCTTTGGATATTGTAGCACCCATTATTGCCAAAAATTACTGACATTACATCTGTTAGATGTACATTTATTTTGACAGAGTATATCTGAAAATGAAATTATTTAAAGTCGGAAATTATATTTTGCGGTTTGCCTTTTCTAATTCAACAAAAAAAATAACCAACGTCCATAGTTGTACTGATTTAAAAAGTATGATACTTGCAATTAATCGAAACAACTGACGTTTCTTCACAAAATTGTTTGAAACACTTTGATCGCAGTTAAGATTATTCTGATTATTATATCATCTAGAACAGTAAGAGAATATGTACCTTTAAAGTTTTAGAGGTTTCAGAAAAATTCTACAATTTTAGACGTCAAAAATATGTATTTTAATACTCTGGAACTAGAACAATCTTTATTTTATAATATGACTGTTCTTACAATTTTTTTCATGGTTGCGACATCCATAATCCATAGTTTTAAAACTTAGCCGATAGTACATCTATAAGATACAGATACACATATATACAGCCTTGGATATAATTATGTATTTGCCACCCTTGACAGCTCTGATTACTATTAGAAGTATGTAAGAAATAAAAGAAAAATTGTTCGTATATTTTTATTGTTATGTATGTACATATTTACACAACGAATATTAGTATTGGAAGGGTCTTCCACAGGCTTTTATTACTTGACGAATCCATCAAAGGCAGACACCACAATTCCTTACTTTCGCTACAATCCATTCGCATTTTACTTGCGTTAGTTCATTAGCTTTAGTCATCCTTTGGTACTCATTTACTGAGTTTATGCTTTCCTTAAATACGTATTGAATACGCATTACGACTATAATTCGGTTCTAAGTCCTGTAGCATAAACACCTCTCGATGCGCATTATAGCACGAAATGCGAATTGACGAAATCCTGATTTCAAGGGTGGTTTAAGAATAGCGGTTTGGTTGTATACGCGTTTAAATCGAATTCAAAGTGTATTAAAGCAGGTTACCAACAGAATTAAAACGAACAACATATCACATGTGAAAAATAGGTTGTGTTGTGTTGGCATATTACATATCTGACAACTGTATGCGCACAGTGCAATAATGGTGCAATATGTGTACGACATACAACAGTACAATTAAGGTTATGGTTACATCGTAGAATTTGTGTTACAAACTTAAACGATTGGCAATAACCCTTGTAAACCCCGGCTAATTCGAAATATTTCGATGCGTATCATTTATATTGCGCATTACGAGAAAAGCATAAACAGATTAAGTTTTCGATCTGTACTTATTAATTCGCATTTTCTAATGCGCATCCAGAAAGCATAAACGTAGTAATTGTCAGTAAAGTTATATTGCATTAAAGAATCACAAACACAATACATATCTTTGAATAGGTTTATTGTATATAATAGAGATATTCATATTTATAATACTAGAATTATAAATAATTTTAGGTTACCGTTAAATAGAAAGTCTTCCTCACAGAATAGCTTGTTTTATAAGGGATTGAAATTGTACAACGAATTACCAGATAGAGCTAAACAGGGGGGTAATAACATTAGCAAATTTAAGAAGTTTTGTAGTGTTTATGTTGAGTTTATGTAATATTTAATGTAGAATGTAGGTATTCATTGTAAACAAACCATCTTAACGATGAATAAAGTATTTATTTATTTATTATATTTATTTGCAATTTTGCAGTAAACAAACATAATAAAAGTTCTTTTAAAATCGTAAAAATAGCAGTTTGATAGCTATCAAGTATGTACATATTTTGTCTTTTACATTTGCAATTATGATGCCTAGAAACGCTGTAATTGTAAAAAATAACTGATTTTAATGTTTTGACAGCTGTTAAGGTCATTTTGAGTATTAGTTGCCCCGAAGCAATAACAAGGTATGCACCTTATTATTGTAGGTACAACTTTCAACAAAATTACAGTGCCTATGTCTAAGTATTGAATCTGTAAAGCATGATAGGTTTGCATCTGTTAAAACGGTAGAACTACCTGTTTTTATAGGTTGGCAACTATAAAAAGTACATAAGTTTTTGTGCCATGCCAAACAATTAGTGAAAAGTAAGAAAACTTGTAAACTGATAACTAGTTATTTGGCAGTTTCAAACTGTTTAAATGGTTTTAATTTTTTAATTTTTTTTGTGAATTATATACTGTGACAGTTAACCTGTAAGAGTAACTATTACACGCCCTGTAATATTTAATAGGTTTACAGCTTTCAGAAACTCTTTTTTAATTGACAGTAACTGATCGTGACAGTTATCAAAAAGATTTTGACAGTAGCATTACTAGAAATTATTAAAAACGACATAATAGTTTGGCAGAATTGCAATGTGACAACTATGAGAAATATGTATACTGAAACACAAAAATGCGATCAAGTTCCATTAGGTAGCCGTTTAGTAGACTGGCTAACTCAAGTCCAACTAGATGCGTGTGTTCTCTTTTTAGAAACAAGGGTATTCAGGTGATCAATCTTACCGCCTTGCTTGTGGTTTTTGCCTCTTTTCCACATTATGATAAGCTACCAAAAGAAATGGTTAGTGGATTTCTCTTGGCAATGGGACTGGCCATAAGAGTCATCCACTAGATTTTTGGCACACCTTCTGTTTATCGAGTTATGGTCGAAAAACCCCATCCAAAAGTGGTTTTTGCTTCTTTTCCACATTATAATAAGCTACCAAAAGAAATGGTTAGTGGATTTCCTTTGGCAATGGGACTGGCCATAAAAGTCATCCATTAGACTTTTGGCACACCTTCTGTTTATCGAGTTATGTTCGAAAAACCCCATTCGCAATGGATTTTCTTTCTTTTCCGCAATATGATAAGCTACCAAGTGAAATGATTAGTGAATTTACTTTGGCAATGAGACAGGGCATCAGAGCCATCTATTAGATTTTTAACACACCTTCGGTTTATCGAGTAATGGTCGAAAATCCGCATTTTTCAGTTGTATTTGTTTCTTTTTAATTCTGCTAATCTTAGCAATTTGAGTGGATGGTGGATTAATTTTATTATTCGTGCTATATATCATATTAGTTTATAAGTAATAATAAATTGAAAAACCCAAGTAAAATTTATTACACTGTGCGACGAATGACGGGTTAATTCATATCACTATCTACCTGAGCGGCACATCGTATATGAAATGGCTGGAAAGTTGTGGATAACTACAGCTAAGTCAGGCTATGTTCCTTGAAGATCTACGAATTACATCAATCTTCTTCACTTCAATGATGGTCTCTATTAATATTTATTATGTTACTCTGTATTTCTTCTATAAAAGCGTTATTAGCGATAATATTATCCTGTCTCTTCATGAACTTAGGCAAACTGATGAAATTGTCAAGCTTACATTTCTTTAAAGAAATGGTTTCAAAATATTGCTTTCTAAATTCTACTTTTTTTGGCAGTGATCTTTTGTTCCTAATGTAACTTCGTTCCCAAATTCCACTGTAAGTTTGCCTAGCCGCAACGTACCCAGATTCAGAGATATCATATTTCAACAATTACACCAGTTTTTATTCTAACAGGAGGTTGTGGCTGTTGTTTTCTCAATGGTACAGTAGAATTTTCTTCGGCATTTTGCCTTTCCAAAAGAACCCATTTCGTCATTAATTTGGTTAACGATTATGTCAAAACGTAACAGAATACAATACCACAGTAACGTACTGAACTTAACTCACAAACAGAAAGCCAGTTGTGCCCACAAAAACAACAGATATCATTGACACAAGTTGTCTTTATCGGAATTGCTATTTAACTATTTGGATTTCTACAGAACTGTTTATATTTCGCTTCTAAAACGAAGAGACGTGGTTGTTATGAAAGGCAAATTAGGGGAATCGGTAGACATTGCACAGAGGAAGCCGCAGTCTTGCTAATTCAATATTACCACAAGACGATTCGTAAATTCAAAACTATAAAAAATAATCCTCGAAACTCTCACTTATCTATCTCTTTGGATCGAACCCCTAAACAGATCGCTGTGTTTAAATCTGTTAAGGCTGAGTTAACTGCCCGGGTTGCTGCGGGCGAAACCAACTTAAAAATTAAATATCATAGTGGTATTCCAACTATTATTAAAAGTAATTCGGGAAACTTGGCTCGCCCAACAGACTGCTGACTCCGCTCGAAGTTTATTATCAAAATGTCAGGGGTTTGAACACTAAAACCCATACCTTTTACAACAATACTATTATAGCCTCTCCTGATGTTGTACTTTTAACTGAAACTTGGTTAAATGATTCAGTACAGAATAGTGAACTTTTCACTGATCTTTATAATGTTATTCGCAAGGACAGAGATTTCGCAGCGGTCAGTCGTTCTAGAGGTGGTGGCGTTCTAATTGCTATCGCACATACTATTCCATTTGAAATTATTGATACTACTCATATAAATACTCAGATACCTTTAATTGATTTGATAATTTGTAAAATCGTTCATAGTCACACCTCCATTTATATTGCGCTTGTTTACATTCCCCCCGATGCTACACTAGAATGCTTTGAAATTCTTACAACTGCGCTTGAAATTCTCTTTGTGGGTAATCTATTTGTTATGGTTGGTGATTTCAATTTACCTGACTTGATTATGCCTCCGAAACAACATTCCAACAAAACTAAATTACTTCAAAACTTTCTGGATATAACTAATGCTAAACAATATAACGACGTAAAAAATGTTGATGGAAAAATTCTTGATCTACTCATTACTAATACTGAATTCCATTTTCAAATATTACACTCTCTTGATTCTATATTGCCGGAAGATGGCTTTCATCCTAGTCTTGAGAGTACCATTCAACCACTACATCTTCATTCAACTCAGAATTTTCCATCTGCTGGTGATTCTCGGTATGACTTCAATAAAGCAAACTACACTTTGTTGTATGATCACCTTTTTCGTTATGATTGGTCCTTCCTTACGGATTTCCGTGACGTAAATTTAGCTCTTAATACCTTTTATGACACATTATATTCTATTCTTGATCTCTATGTACCCCGAAAACGCAAGTCTAATTCCACCACTTATCCACCGTGGTTCACATCTGGAATCATATTTAACCTAAAAATAAAAATTATTATCACAAGAAGTGGATTCAAACCAGTGACTTTAGGTTTTATAATGAATTCAAACGGTTGAGAACTTTGACTAAAATTCAAATAAAAGATAACTATATCTCTTACTTAAACACTAGGAGACGTACAACTCGAATTCCGGGTAGGCTGCATGACGCGGAGGGTAACGACTTTGCTGATCCGGAACAAATTGTCAATGCGTTTGCTGACAACTTTGCTAGTGTATGCAATCCGACAAATTCTACTCATGTTGAGTTAAACCAAAACTCTTTACCCTACCGTTTCCAACCTATAACACAAGAAGTCTTAATTAAATTTATGGCTTTATTACCCAACAAAAGCACAGCGGGATTCGATCAATTGCCTTGTTTTCTAATCCGTGACTGTAGGTATGTCTTAGCTTATCCACTGCAAACAATCATTAACCTTTCAATAAAGTCTAGTATTTTCCCGGATCGTTGGAAAATAACTAAAATTGTACCTGTTCATAAGAAAGGTGATCGTACATCTTTGGGCAACTACAGACCTATCTCAGTTATTTCTAACCTGTCTAAAATCTATGAGAAAATATTGTACTCTACAATATACAATAGCACTCGCTCCTTCATTTCACCAAATCAACATGGGTTTGTGTGTGGTCGGTCAACTGTCACCAATTTGGCAATAATAACACAATATCTGGCGGAAGTTCTTGAGAGGCGGGGAAGAGTGGATGTTACTTATACGGATTTCTCCAAGGCGTTCGACTTAATAGATCATGAGTTGCTTTTGAATAAATTATCTTCTTTTGGATTGGTTCCATCTTCCTTAAACCTTATTCGTTCTTACTTGTATCAAAGGCAATGTTACGTGAATTATAATGGTTACCTGTCGAGGAACTTTACTCTGGGTTCCGGCGTGTCTCAGGGATCAAACCTTGGACCCTTACTTTTCGTCTCGTTTATAAATGATTTATTACTAAAGATCGACTGTCCTGTCCTTGGGTACGCTGACGACACCAAAATTTTTTCTGAGATTACATGTGCTGAAGATGAGGTTGAGCTGCGCAGAAACCTTGTTACTCTACGTGAATGGTGTGATACAAATAGGCTCAGATTAAACATTGGAAAATGTTGTGTGGTCACATATTCACGTTCGCTTCGGGCATCTGAACCATCTTATCACATTAACGGTGTTAAGTTAAAATTGGCATCTGAATTTAAAGACCTGGGGGTGCTCTTCGATTCTAGCCTTAGCTTTAAACCGCATTTATCAAATATTTGTTCAGAAGCATTTAAGTCACTAGGTTTTATAATGCGTGTTTCTAGGTATTTCACAAGCACCGCTGTACTCAAGACTCTCTATTTTGCTTATGTATCGAGTAAAATTGAATATGCATGCCTTGTCTGGTATCCATTATACGCTTCCGACTTCGTACCACTTGACCGGATTCAACGTAAATTTCTTAAATACCTGTCGTTTAAACTGGATGGAGTTTATCCTGAGGTGGGTATCCCGCAGGCTGAACTTCTGTTGAGGCATGATATGTTGTCGTTAAATACAGGGAGGGATCTCATATGCAGTAAATTTTTGCGGAAACTACTTACCAATCGTATTGATTGTCCTTTTCTGCTGGAGCGCATGTCATTCCTGGTGCCGAGGTTGAATGCCAGGTATGACTCAACATTTAGGACTCCATTTGCAAGGACCAACATTATGAGGCGTGCGCCATCATACATTCTCTCCAGGCTGGGGAATAGAGTGCTCGATGATGTGCCTGATTAGGCAGATTCAAGTCAGGCTATCATTTATTTGTATCTGTATTGTTGTTATTATTATTATATATTTCTGTTGTTAACACTGTTATTACATTATCTATAATTTAGTCATAGTCATGTATGTGCACATAGTTAGTTAGTTTAATTTGTTTGTCCTTTTATTGGGCCTAGGCCTGTTGGGCAATAAAGATGATTTATTATTATTATTATTATTATTACCAAAAATTAGCAACTGTTGTTTTCCCCGGAAACCCGTCAATTATGTTACTGTATTTGGCTCTGTGGGCCATAAATCATTTAGTGGTGAACCAAGTCTGTAAAATTTCTTCCTGAAAGCAAATTCTTTATCTTGGACGATGTTGATGTTCGATAAATGTAGTCTTTGGCATTTGCCCCATTTGGGAATTGCGCATGTCTTCACATGAAAGATTAGTGACCTAGTCAAAGGATTGTGTTGGTGATAAGCATTGGATGATCTGCCTCTCTGACTATTGCAGAATTGGCAATAGGATCAGCAGCAGAGGATTCAGGTAGGTGGCTTCAGAACTAGTTGTACCAAAATTACTCTTATAATAGACAATGCAGTATGCGTAGAATTTCCTTGAAGATCTGCGAATTACATCAAACTTCAATGATCTCAAACACCAGCAAAATGTACCAATACCATGTGTAAACTGAATGGCACACTGAAGTAGGATAATGTCATCACAATCGATACGTTTCAACAATACATACCTACACACACATATTATTATTATTATTATTATATTATTATTATTATCTATAAATAAACTGAAACAAACCAGGAAATTAAATACGCTGAAACGATATTAACGACACGTGCTACCAGCTTTATGTTATCACAACTTCTAGAATAATGCGCTTAATTCAGACACTTCCCAATCATCCACGAACACATTACAATACCGATTCTTGGGTAGTACAAATTATGCTCATAAATTAATCAAATGCAGCACTACAAATCCAATAATAATTTTCCTAATCATATGTTTCGGGTGTAATTTTAGTAATTTATTTATGTATAAGTTACCGTCTATCCGATTCTAATGAAATTGCTGCATTGTTCGCGACACACAGCACGAATAGAAATGAAATACACGACGGTAATTAGACAGATTCGTGCCTGTTCTAGGTATATGTAGATACTACTTCGGTTGTATAGCTCGTCTAGCAAATTTGTTTCTTTAATATCGTGCCTCCGAGAAACGCACAAGTTGCTTGTATAGCTTCATTTTCTACGTAATTAAGTAAACTAATATTCCCAAACTAATATTAAATGGATATATGTATATAATATTGTACAATATTGTACATAGTTCTAATAAATAAGTTTGGAAAATTGTATTAACGATTACGGCAACCGACTTGGTAATTCTGTCAACGTGTTCAAAATAAAAATAAATATCTTCTACTTGTCTAAAGCCAAATTGAAACATGAAAAAGCGCAATTCTCACGGCACACTTGAGAAATCTTCAAAGTAAGACTGGAAAAAGGCGAAGCGTTTTATTCAAATTACTTCATGTTACAACAAACTTTTAGAGCGTAATTTGCAGTCCTGTTTCGAGAGTTATAAAATAAATTCGAGATTACGACGCACCCCCGAAAACTTACGCGGATCTCCGATCTCCCTTTTCCACTCTTCTACTTCCAAGGATGGAGTTCTCGTTCTCCCTCTGAAATAACTAGGATTCTTTACAATATTCGAAAAGAAGACGTTTCAGGAGTTTGCTTCTCTTATTTCCTTTGAAAATAAAATGCGAATATCATAATGTTAATGAATTATTATATAATAGTTATATACACGGTGTCTACTTAGGTTGGTGGTTATATGGAAAACTGTTAATTTAAGTTTTACGAAAAAAGTAGTTCTTTATAAAAATCTCTGCTATGTACTTCAATTTTAAAGTAAATTTTGCAAATCCTACTTGTGAAACGCGTTATCTCTTATCTTATGTCATCATACGGCAAATATTTTAAAATTTAGTTTACTCTGACAACAATATTTTTCTTGCCGAACGTCATTGTAGTAAAAAATAAATAATGGAAGAGAAAATTAAAGTTGTATTAATTGTGGGTGACAAGTATAAACCCTTTCGAGAGACTCCAGACATCTTTAATCATCGACATCCATAGAGATATATTGACCAGTCAACAGTAAGAAAAATGTTTAATAATATCAAAGCTGCTGGAGCGTTGTGAAAACAAGCATCTCTGCTATCTAATCCTATACCAAGAGATTATGACAGACGTTGTGAATTCTCCTGTGATATTCAAGGAATGTTGGAAGCTGAGCGTTTCATAGTAAGACGTATTACGTTTTCTGACGAAGCAACGTTTAGTTCCAACGGCATAGTCAGTCCCCAAAACTGTAGGTGATGGAGCGATGAGAACTAACGTGTGGTGTGGAATTTATAAAGATCAGTTAATTGGGCACTTCTTTTTTCGAAATCAGATCGTTATTTGGACTTTTTGCAAAATGAATTGACGGATATTGTAATTGATGTACCCATAGCTGAACGACAACCAATATGCTTCAGGCAGGGTGGTGCACCATGTCATAGTAGACACGACTCATACTAGACATTCTGTGATATTTTGGCCGGCTGGATCTCCAGACGTAACCCACTAGGTTTTTTCTTGCGGGGTTTCTTAAAAGTGAAGGTGTATTAAAAAGGCCCTTTAGAAATGTAGACCGTTTATTTAACACGGATAATAAGGGAAGTGGTTCCAGAAATCTCTCCCGAGATATGTAAGAGAGTATTACGAGAATTTTGTAAAAGAACAATTGCATCTATTGAACTCGTGTAACCGTTGCTATTACAACAATAATAATTGTATTTGTAATGTACTCTGTATGCGTGAGAAATAAACGTTCAGTATTAATTATCTTACTATCAATCGGCAATAAACATTAGAAGTATGATGACTGTTTAATTAAGGAAAGAGATAACGTGTAAATTTAATTTAAAATTGAAGTGGTAAAAAAATTCCTATCGAACTTTTTCGGTTTGTGAACACCGTGTATATTCGATGTCAACTTAAGTAGACACCCTGTATATGTAGTATTTTATCATAAAGTTTCTAAGTCGAAGTTGGTTTTCAAATAGAATAAGTATTGTTTCAAACTATCTTGGAGGTCGACGAAAGTTTGAAAATCGAGTTAATCTCGTGAATAAATTCAGGTATGGTGTACAGTACAGTGCAAAACAAGTACATGATTAAAGTCTAATTTTGAACTTGACTGCAGATTAATGGGATTCCGGTGTATAATCAACGTGCATGTTTGAATGACTATCGAAGAGTAGTGCTTAGCAATAATTTCCAAAAGTTGGTATAATTTCATTTCTAATTGAGGAGTTTCTGGGAAAAACAACATATGCCATAAAACGTGATTTCTCACAAATTAAAAAGAAACAGATTTGGTTTCTTGACACTTAACCAAACATACTGGAATTTAGGACATAATTCTGTATTAGGATAAAACTTCTTGCATAATATTACAATCTTACATTTCTTTAAAGGAATCGTTTCAAAATATTGCTTTTTAAATTCTACTTTTTTTGGTTGTGACCGTTTGTTCCTAATGTAACTTTCTTCCCAAGTTCCACTATAAGCTTGTATAGCTACAACGTACCGTTCAGAGATATCATACTTCAACTATTACAACAGTTTTTATTCTAGCAGGAGGTCATGGCTTTTGTTTTATTAATGGTACACTAGCATTTTTTTCGGCGTTTTACCATTCCAAAAAAACCCATTTTGTCATTAACTTGGCTGACGATTATGTTAAAACACAACAGAGTACGGTACGAGACACAGTAACGTACCTACTGAACTTATACTCACAAACAGAAAACCAGCTGTGCCCACAAAACAACAGATGTCATTAACAAATGATGTCTTTATCGGAACTGACATTTAAGTACTTGGATTTCTACAGAACTGTTTTAATTTTTGTCGCTTCTAAAACGAAGAGACCTGCTTGTTATGAAAGACAAATTAGGGGAATCGGTAGACATTGCATATAGGAAGCCACAGTCTAGCCAACTCAATTTTACCAAAAATTAACAACTGTAGTTTTTCCGGGAAATCCCTCAATTATATTACTGCGTTTGGGTCCGTGGACCACAAAACATTTAGTGGTGAACCAACTATATAGGACCATATTCTTTGGAAGAATATTATAATAACATCATCTAGGATTATTGTAAAATAATGAGGCATTGTAATGATTTGATTTGATAGACCAATAAATATATATGTATTATTATTATTATTATTATTATTATTATTATTATTATTATTATCTAATTGTATTGCATCATATTTGTGAGCATGTTTCTTTTTATACATTGTAATACTTCTGTATCTATGTATCTTTTGGGCTACGTCAATTTCCAATATACTGCGATGCCAAATGGAAAAAAATCATGCAAATTACTGCTAATTTGCAGCAAACAGATTGAAGAATATGCATTCATAACACCCACAATGGCGCAAAATGCCTTTAAAGTCTGAAAAGGCATATAAGCTGATAGAGAACAATAAGATTTATTGTAATTTTGTTTATTTCTAAATCTAGAGCATTAGCTAAGCTTGCTGTGTCATTTTTAAATGAATTATACTTATTATTGAATCACAAAGACATTGTCTTCATAATTTTCAAAATTCCTAGAAACATTATGTTATCGTGATATAACAATGCATAAGATTTAAAGGACCTGTTTTTTTCGCTGAAATGTATAGTTTACACAAGAACTACCTACAGTTGAAGGAGAACTAAAAAAAAGGAGAAAGTCCGCTTATTTCGTTGTTTTGTGTTCTTGAAGTTAGTGCTAGTTTGCACAATTTTTTTTAAGTATTGAACATTTTCTCTAATTTTGACTATACCGTAATTATTTTTATTTTCAGGAATCATTCAAAACACTGGAATAGATGAGAATACATTTATAACACAATGGTTCAAGAGATGCTGATAGGAATTTTACTGGGATTGGTGAGTGTATTTTAAGATTTTTGCTAATATTTTTTATAAAGGTATGATTGAGATCTTCAGCTATTATTATTCAACTTTTTTTAAATTAATGTTAAATTAAATCTAAAGAATGTCGAGTTTATAACCTCTTCTAACATGAAACAATAATGAATGACAAGAATCTTACAAAAAATAAGAAAGTTTACTCAAAGTCGGCAAACAATAATTAGTATTTGAACCTAAACATTCATATCTTCTCCTAGAAGTTTTTAAGTGAGTGTGTTTGTGTTCTTTGCTAGAAAATTTCAAAACGATCTGCTGTTCTGTTTTGGTTTATGGCTCTTAACCTCAACGTTGAAATTCTCGAGTATAATTAGAAATTTTGACGACAGTCACTTGAAAAACCACCACTCACGAAAAATGAACTAAATTTCTTTAAAAATATTTTGCGTCTAACAAAACAGAAGCGTTGTTGTTCAGCCGCTTATTTTTTTTGTCGATTATCATCAACGATAAAGATCCTTTAAACATTGCTTTTGAAGAATTTAGATGTTAGCTATTATATGTATAATCCAGCTTTGTCTACATGGCATCAAATATTAAAGTAAATTATTCAAACGAAACGTAATGCAAAAATATAAAAGACATAAATTACTAAATCTCCAAAGAAAAAGAGCAAACATATTTTGCCACCATCTACATTCAACTCCTTCTGCTATATATATTTCTGTTAGAACTCCTAGTCTCGATGTTTAGACTTTCGTTAGAAACTTTCGCGTTTGCTTGTCGTTCAATTTGCTGCGAAGTAAAATAGAGGACTGCAAGAAAAAGCAAACATTCGAAAACGAACATAACTGTTTCTCGTTTGAGATTCGAAACGGGAACCATCCAATAGACATTGGTGCGAATACGGAAGCCGTTTTGTACCGAGTCAACTCGAACGTAATTTGCGAATAAAATTTTTAATAAAATTTACACCGATCGTCACCAAACATAGCTCCGACGCGGCATGCGAGGACGACAGCGAAAAAAAAGAAAAACGACGTCGGCGACGACTAAACGCAAAAAGTTAAAGCTAAAGCCGATCTCTCGCAGACGAGCCATTCGTATAGCAGCGTAGAGCCGTAATACCGCAGATTGACGCTTGAACTTATTTTTGAAAGTTTAATAACAAGCTGGCGTGGAAATTTCGCATGTAAATGCGGTTTTACGCGGTCGAGGTATTAACGTTTCGACACATCTGAATCCGACGCTTTGGTTGGGCGTCGTTTTTGGTCCCGATTTCGCCTCGTAGCTTGTTGTATTAGCGCTGGGTATCGCAGCAATGTTTCTGGTTGGTGTTGCCGTTGCTGTTAGTAGCTGATGTTGTGTTGTTTCGCCGACGTTGCACAGCATCCGTATAGCAGCCGCTAAGGCTGGTGTTTTCAACCGCACCGAGGTTAATTAACGAAGCTGTAATGTTGAAGATTATCTGGCATTAGCGCCGAGCATGTTTTCATATAAGTCTCTGCGAGTATAATGTCGTTTACGGGTATGTTGAATAAATATCTGCAGGCGAGGACTGTATATGGGACGTTATAGGAAATTGTTTAAGCTGACAGTTTTATTTTGAATGCACACGTATCGCTTAAAACACTATACGTATCGGTGACTTCAAAAGCGTGGCTTTTATATAACTTTAATGGCGTTAATTCCCACCGTACATATGTCTTGCGCTTGCAAAATCTACATAGCACGTGGTTCGCGTATTATTGCGAAAAACCAATATTTGTCAAATAGACATGATGATGTTTTAGTTTTAGCTAACAAATGATATACCGAAGGCTTCCACGGTTTGAGTCGACAATACCAAGGTCACGCTATATATTTTGAGATGCCAGAAACTAGAGAAGTTGCAGCTGACAACACTATGTATGTAGTTGTGTCGCAGATGTTTCCATACTTATCGTTATGACCAATAACCTTCTCTGAATATTTTGGACTCGCAGACCAAATACCTACAAATTTATTGTTAAGTCTAACATTTTCAATGACTTTCAGCATGGTTTCACACAAGGTAAATCTGTAGAGATGGCTCTCTTTTTTTATACAGATCGTATATTGTCATTATTAGATGACCGGCAATTGCCGTGCGGTATTTTTCTTGATTTGAGCAAAGCATTTGATACAGTTGCTCATGATATACTTCTATCCAAATTGGAATTGTACGGAGTACGTGGTGTAGCTAAAGATTTTTTTGCGTCATACTTAACCAATAGATAGCAAATTGTTAGCATTAGTTGCAATGGCAAAGTAGCTAATTCAAATCCTCAATTCTTAAATAAAGGTATTCCCCAAGGCAGTATATTAGGCCCCCTCCTTTTCAATATTTACATAAATGACATTTATAATATTGTAAAAAATTCTGCTCATCTGCCTGTCAACTACGCTGATGATACTAATCTTCTCATTAGAGGGAAAGATGTTACAGATTTAGTCAATGAAAGCCAAACTTACTTCTGTAGTATAAATAAATGGTTTGAGAGTAACAAGCTGCTCTTAAATGATGCTAAAACAGTCTGTATGATATTTACAGCAAGTACTACTACTTCTACTCCTGCTACCGTTATACTTAATAACATAACCTATACCCCAGTTAGCCCAATCAAATTTCTGGGCGTTCACTTAGATAGCACTTTAAGTTGGTCAACTCATATTGGAACTTTGTGTAAACAACTTAATACTATATGTTATGGTTTTAGAAATTTGAAAGCTGTTTTGGACTTTTCAGTTCTACTCAGTATGTACTACAGTCTCTTTTATTCCAGAATGAAGTATGGCAGTCTGCTCTGGGGTCGGAGTAGCAGCGTTGGCAGAATTTTTATTGCTCAAAAACGTGTGGTCAGATTAATATTTGGTCTGACTAATACTGAAAGTTGTCGTACTGTATTCAGGCGTCACAATATTTTAACTGTACATGCTACATACATTTATGAATGCGTCCTTTTCTTCAAAAAGAATCCACAATACTTTTTTAATGCTAGAAATACTCATGACTACAACACACGTCTACGTGATATGAACTATATATTTCCGATACATAGATTGAGTCTAACCGAAAAGGGTTTATATTATTCATGTGTGCAAATTTACAATAAGCTACCAGTAGTTATTAAAACTCCACCTACCTTAAATTTATTAAAGCAAAGATTACGTTCTTTTTTAATAAATCTTGAGCCGTATTCACTAACTGATTACCTGACTTTATAGTGTTCATATACATATACATATATTAGCTTATATTATTGGTTTTAGGCTATAATATTGTATTGTTGACTTTTCATATTTACATTATAACTTATGAAATAAAACTTATTATTACTATTATTACGTAAAACTTTTTTGAAATAATCTCCAAACTTGCAGATGGTAGCCACGCTCTGTAAGTATTTGCTTGAACACCTTTCTTATTGTTTTCTCTGCATGAATCTAAATCAAAAACTAAAAGGTTTCGTTTAGAAAAAAAATCAAATAGGAATGTAAAAATATCTTTCACATCACAAACACAATCCTCATTAATGTAATTACAGTGACTATAACTAGGACATAACCAGCAAATCGCAGTTTACTAATTCCCTAATAACATACCCTGGGTAATAATCCCAAAATTAAGTGATTGCCGTACTGTCGACATACATACATGTCTTTCGTCACTTATTCATACATCAATAGATACCCATACATCCCAACTGCTGTTTTATCACCCGCAACATTCACAGCTGGTTACCCAAACAAACCCACTTTTACCATTACAAATATCAGACGACGTCGTTGATCAGATTAGCACAGCCTCACTAGAATTCGATACCTGATCCCTTCCACGCGCATATGAATGTACAAAAGGGCATCGCCAAACAAAGCGATTAACGGAGCGTATCGCGCAACCTTCATCAAAAACTAGGCCGAAGTACTTGCCACATCAAAAGCCCATATCGTACAACTTCACCCGATGCAAACATCGAATCGTATTATTCCATTCGCTACAATATGAAATTCTTCACGGTTTGATAATCATAATCGGAATTTACGTATTATGTCGTTTTATACGTAATGCTTTGTCCTACTAACTCTTCAGAGTGATTGATGATGATACGTTACATATTCGCTTTAACTGGATAAAAAATGTGGGCAAATTAATTCAACGGCTTCTGTGAATTTAATTCAAAACAAATAATTGAAATAATACCATAATTAAGGCATTTTAATACACATTTAATACAGCCACTTGCAAATTTAACTACATATAATTACGCTCCCCAAATCATAATATACACTTGAGTCTCTATTTCTAATGACCATCACGTATCCTTTGATTCACTGATAATCAGCACTAGATTCGTAACATAGATAATAATAATAATAATAATAATAATAATATTAGTATTGCCATCTAGAAGGATCATTGCAGAATCTTAGAACATGAGTCAATGTTAACACCAAGCTCCCTACTGAATTATCTGACAAATTATTCGGTTCAACCGCGTTCAACGACGAGAAAGGTTAATTCACTAGTGATAGATCACTTTCGATAGTTGAAATGACCCCGACTGGATAAAAAAATGTGCGCAAATTAATACAAAGTTCAACCGCTTCTGTGAATTTAAATAAACTTTGTTTAATTTTTACTCCTTCCATAGGCTTCTTCACGCTAGAAAACACAAAGTTTCAGCTGAAATGTTGCTATGTATGTATTGGTTGTAAAACTTCTCACCTAATTTGAGTAATTTCATAATTCAGCACCAGCAAAAAAAATTCTGCCCCAGAAAAATTCATTCAACCTCTGAGACCTTTGGATAACTTTGGAAGTACAAAAAAATCAATAGATCATTTTTAATTCTTAGTTTGCTCAGGGAACCGAATAAAATTACACACTTCTCTGATTAATATCAGTGGTTAATTTAATTATTTTGCCTGAAGCACAGCAGACCCTGATCCCCTATCTCTATCTCCATTTTCCGGTTTCTTGTCAGGACTACCACACTATGATATAATTTTTATCACGTTCCGTCTGTGGATATCTTCCTTTGTTAATTAAATAATTCGTTAATTCAGGAGGATACAATTTTCTAATTACATATCAATGTAGATATATAGGAAATATTAGGGAAAGGAACAGAAATGCAACTAGATCGATACATTAGGCAAAATTTCTTTAATCGCTGGTATGTACAACTGCAATGCTACGTTATACAAGTTATTAATTAATTACCATTTAATTAGTATATTCTATTTTCCAAGTTATTATAGTTGCAATTGATTACAGCTATTCTGAAAATGTATAATTTCTATTATTCGAAACTAAGGAAGTGGAGGTTGTTTCGGCAAACCAACATTTATATCAAAGAAGTATAGTTTTTACACGTTTTTACAAGTTTAACGTAATAAAAATTAAATTCTTGCAACAATATCCCGCCAACGTCTTAAGTTCAACACTTCCTTCAACGTTTCCACAAATTCTAATGCCAGCTGCAAATGAATTCGGTAAAGCTTGCTCATTTTCAGTATAACATAGACCTAACGTCTGCACAACATTTTAGATATCTTGGAATAAACAATTAACTCGTAGCTCGAGCTCTAAAGCATTGCATATTTCGGCAGCTGCGTCATAGCTGCAACATCAATGCTCTCGTTGACTGCTTCGTTTCTGCGTTGTTCCTTCAGCAAGACCATGTCTATAATGTTAAAGTCAAGCTCTAATTCCTTACCATATACCTTTCGCCGACGTCTTCAATCAAAATCTTATCACTAAATTAGTATCAAGATTTCTTCCAGAGTCGTTAATTTGATTGGCCTTTATGATTGAACACATCAATACATCACGTGTTCCATGTTTATTGTGTTCAGAATCAGAGGAGAATCCCTTCTAAAACCATCGAATTACACATTTTGAGCTAATACCTGAGACAAACATTGGGTTCTCCATATGAAAAATCCGTCCTCTCTTGGAATGTATTTGATTTGAAAAACAGCTCACCACGGGGAACTAACTCATAATTGAACAATTCAGTAAACAAGGCACTGTTTTCATTTTGGTAAGCCACTGGGAGAGCATTTCAGCCGAGATTCTTAGAAGCCTTTTTAGATTGTCCTATAATTAATTTAATGGGAATTAGATTTCCATCAAGGTAGGACAGTCTTCATTCATCCCTAACACTGCAGCCCACTGGGGCCACTGTATTTATTAATCCTACCTTGATTTCGTTTTACTCGAACAGGTTCGTTACCTTTGAACACGTTTAAGACCCCATTCGGTAAATCTTTCTCCAATGGAAATTCAGATAGACTGGGATTTAAACCCAGTACCGCCGAACTATGAAGCGAGGTCTTAGTTGTCCATCCAACCATCACATTTAGTTTGTTCGTTTTGCGTTCGGCAACATTTTCTTCATTTTTAGAGAGAATGATCTTTTGTCAGAATTTTCAAATTCAATATTGTTTCATCTGCATTGAAAGTCTAATGTTTAATGCATTTTTTGTAAAAGTTCAGGAAACCATAAAAAAGGACCTAATTATCTTTTTCGTTTTGACATGGTTTCACTATTTGTTCCTTTGGAAACTGTTGACACTTCTTTTTAATTTTCATCCAGTCAGAAACAATTGAAGCCCCGACTAGAGAATTAACCGACAGTTCTGGTAAAAACTAGCCATTTTTAGCTCTTTCAATCGCTGCTATCTCCTCTTCAATTGTTACCAGTAATCGTCTTCATATTACCACTTCAATATGACCCGCCAAAAGAGAAAGATGAATTAGTACCCTCTCTTGGTATAAATTCTCAAATTAGGCCTGCTTCCACCTATCAAGTTGGTTCAAAAATTAAATCTATGCTACTGCATATATGACCCATATATATAACCTTGGTTTCATCAAGTTCAGATCTGAATCTGAGACAATGGGAAAACTTTTTGAGTTCGATGCTGCAATAGCAGAGATTGCACCACATTGGTTAGATGCCACATATTGTCGTCCAAATTTTGATACACTAGAAAGTAAGTAGAGCAATAGATCATACTTTGGTTGCTAATATAATAATTCTTCCAAAGGCTGTGGAGTTGTAGCTTCTTCTTCTATTGATTGGGATAAGCAAATTGCAAATACTGTAAGGGCACTGTGAACTGGATAGAAGAGGAATTATGATCTGATAAAGTATCTGGGAACAATTACCAAAATCGTGTCAACATACCTTTCTAAAACTTTGGAAAATCAGAAACAATATGCAGTTATCTAGAATCTTTAGGAACATCTTGCATATAAATGCAAATAAAGGATTCCCTACAGCAGTACCAAATGTTGGCTTTCAACAATAGTTGTTGACTGTGAAAATATTTTGCTCCACAGATAGTTTACTATGTCTATGGGGCACTGGTAAAAAGAGGGAAACTACGTCAAACGCGGCTAAGCAGTCTCCAAGATAATTGCCAAAGATATTCACATTATTGTTGAGGTTACTTGTAGTATCGAATCAATACTCAAGCAAAGGTGCTCTCTATACCATCTGGATTAGTGATATCTACAAATCCTTTTAGCTTCTTGGTAATCATTTGCTTGTCCCTCTGCATTACAGTGTAGGCCATGTCTAATATATTTGATCAAGTCATGATTTCAGAAATTTCAACCAGAATTCATTTATAATCTATTACCAAATACTTGCCTACCCCCACAATAAATAATTCAGAGAACTATCTACAATCACACTGCAGAAAATACAGAAAAACAACTAAAACAAGAATGGTGCTTTCCCCCATTTGTAATTAAAATCATCTGTCACTGTTTCACGTGCCAAAATTTTCAACTGACATCCTGACAGGAAGGCTGTGCAACGTGCACGATGAAATCGGCACATTTTTTGAACAGCTGCCGCTAGTTACAGTTTAATATGTTTTCGCAATCGATTCCCCGCAGCCGACTCGTCGTCGGCAACACTCACTCTCGTCATGCCCTTCGACGTAAACCTTTTTCGATGACGCCGTATCAGAACGGCCGGCGTATTTTTAATTGTCGTCGTAAAAGTCAGGGACGGCCTTACGACATTTACACAGGCTTTTCGCTGAAGAAGAACAAGATTATTATAAGTGGGAATGTTTCGACATAAAAATTATATAGGTATCCTTTAGGGGATACTGTGCTGTATCTGATCGTTATCGCCGGTGGAATTATGGCGAAATTGAGAGGGATTTTCTCTTCGATATCGTCAAGATTATTTCCGTGACGACCTTTGTTACCATGAGAGATATGGCCTCGTTGGAATTATGAGCTCTCTTAACTTTGAAAATAAAACGAAAGTAAGCTATCCTAACTACTTGAGCAGGTCGATTTTCTTCTGTTCATCCCTATTATGCATGGTGTTTTAAAACATCGTTTAAAAATTTTTTAGAGGACATCTAGTACGATCGAAAAAGGTTAAAAGTCATAATAAACATATGTCCGCAAATTAACTGTTTACCAGATAATAGCGAGTGTTCCTAGTAGTACATGAAATATTTCTGGAGTGTAGCCTTTATTATTCCGATGCATGTTAAATGCATTTAATGTTATTTGCAATAGAAGTTCTGACTCAAATATTTCTAGCATCGCCATTCATTTAATCTTGTTACTAAAAAGGGGCAAAGAACAATTTTTCGGTTCTCCACCTTGTTCGTTTTATTGGTAACAGATGCTGCGAATTGATATTTCACCTTGGTCTTATATATCTAATACATACTAACTATAATGAAAATGTAGACGCGATGTAAACGAGAGGCGAAAGAGAACCGTCGAGGAGATGATTCCTGTTTTTCGCTGATGTGAATGGAACAACACGGCGCCTGAGAACGTATAATCGAAAAAGTTTGCCGTCGTCGCTCGTCTCAAAATTACATGCCGCGTTTTTCGCGCAAATAAACTGAACGAAGTTATTATTGTTGTCACTTTTTACATCGAACTTAAAGAAGCTCTATAAGGTAAAGATTACGTATCAGATACTCTAAATATAGGCACGACTGGATGAATCTATGTAAATGCAAATTATAAATGCTTGTTACGAGTGGATGATTAGATTTTATCCGATACTTGGATTATCGAGGGATAACTAGGAGACGATATTGCAGCGCTTTTTATTGGCATTAGCATGTACTATCGAGGGCAAAAGTAATGCATCAAGCTGCAATAAAACGCGTCTATTGTGGGCTTTCCGTTCTGAATTGTTACTGACGTAAACATAACTGGGCAACTGCAATAAGCTGTATAGCCGCAGCCCAAATGGTAGCGAGCATTTAAAAGAATTTACACCTACCGAATTGTGAATATACCTACCTATTGGAAATAAATATGATGATACTGAATTCAGGTACAACGTAGATAAATTAATAAAAGAAAAAAGGTATGATAAATTAGTCATTGTTTTATCGTGCAAAATATTGTCATTATTTATTATTTATTATTTATTATTTATTATTTATTATTTATTATTTATTATTTATTATTTATTATTTATTATTTATTATTTATTATTTATTATACAATATATTACATTTATACCATTAGTTTTCTTAAGAGGTTTTAATCGTCGTTTCAATAATTACTGTACTTACAGTAATTTTAAAGAGAATAAGAAATTAAAGGGAGTAATAGGTATTATACCACATAACCAATAACATAACAATTAACACTTCTGAACTAAATTAATTATAATTTTATAATCAAAAACTAATCAATCCTGAAGTACTTGAAAACTCTCCAATTTTACAAGATAACTAAGAGGTTGTATAATATATTAATTTATAAGTTATATAACTTTAGAACTAAAATTTTTAGTACATAATGCTTCATTAGACGAATTAGTTTGTAATATAGAATATATTATTCAAAATTCAGTAGAATCACGCACACATTGCAGAACAAATTAGTAAATATAATATCCAAGTATAAAAATAGAAATAGTAGTAAAAGCAAAAATAGATTATAATTATTTAGCACGAACTAAATGTCAATTATAAAGGTGCTGGAATAAATGACTTAATAGTGTTTGAATTGACCTAAAAGTAGAAAAATATCTGAACTGTGCTTATCTATGCACATAAAAGTTAGAAAACAAACTAAACACTGTGTGTTTTCAAAAGAGGCTACTGTAAGGCGTAACTCTATAGTCTGTTTACGATAACAGACGAGGCCTTACGTAGAAAAAATCCCCACGTCTACGATAGAAAGAACAGTTGTTTTTGGATATTTCGTTTTGTATAGGTAGCTATTGCTGATTTTACTGGTAATGACATGCCCCTTTGTTATCGTAAACAGACTATATTAGAATTTTTGACTGTAATAAGATTATGCATTATATGTATACACGTGATCTTACATTGTGGAAGTTCCTGTATATTTGATATTTGAATGTTAAATACCGATGCATAAGTTTGACGTGTAAGCATAGGTTTGCTGCTTAACTGTCAATTGTAGAACTGAAATACAGGGTGCGTATAAAGTATTGCGCCAAATGGGATTCTGTAAAAATGGTTTGACATTTGGATTTGAGATTTGGTAAGATTAAATCATAGATAAATACCCACGTTTTGATGGGTGTTTCATTTGTTTTAAGGGACTAGTGTTTGTCTGAGACAGCCACCTTAAATTTTTTTAAACGGCAACCTATGTTGAATATAGTGTTATTTGGCAGGTAATTTCTTTAGAAACACATTACGGCATATCATAAGCTTATTTGTTCCAAAATAACAATAAAATAAAAATAAAACACATACAAATAGTGAAGAAACTGCTGTAAAGGAATACATATATGAAATACTTGAAACTCGAGTTACTTAATTAAAGAACATTACAACAGGTGCTCAAATTGTTGTCAAT
Organism: Popillia japonica; assembly: GCA_004785975.1. Taxonomy (NCBI): domain Eukaryota; kingdom Metazoa; phylum Arthropoda; class Insecta; order Coleoptera; family Scarabaeidae; genus Popillia; species Popillia japonica. The sequence continues at coordinate 44,888 of SMLS01067098.1, forward strand.
CTACTTCTTGACAGTATCTAAGTCTATCAACAAAAGCTCCCAGTGCATTCGGTAGGTATGGTGGAGGAATGTTTGGAGGAATTTATTGGAGGAGTTCATGAAGTAGATGTAGTTTGTACGGATGATATTTGGCAAGCTTTAATATTTCTCTAATTGATCCTGCATACAGATCATGATCTGCTGCAAATTGCCTGATCGAGGTTTGTTATGTTTCACTAACATCCAACAAAACTTGTAGTGAAACATACATAATCAGTTGTAGCTGTTTTTGGTCTTCCAAGAGTAAGACGATATTCTACAGTTTTTAGTTCATTAAATCGTTGAATTGTACGCGATACTGTAGATCTGCTGATTGGAGTTCTGTTTCGATGACTCTGGTTAAATACATGACAAGCTTTGGAATGGGTTCTTCTACGATCACCGAATCAATGCGTTCAATCTCGGGCAAATTGACAACGTATGTTAACAGATTATATAAATACCCTTGATTCCATAGAAACCAAGAAGGTAATTCGATTTTTGTATGTATGTATTTGTTTTATTTTTTGATTCTATTTGTTATTTTTGGAATGAATAAGCTTATGATATACCGTATGATGTTTCTAAATAAAGTATCTGTCAAATGACACTAAATTCAGCATAGATAGCAATTTAAACAAATTCAGGATGGCTGTTTCAGACAAACAGAAGTCTGTTAAAACAAATGAAACATACGTCAAATATATTGAATATTTATCTCTGACTTAATCCCACCCAATCTCAAATCCAAATGTCAAACCGTTTCTACATAACACCATTTGATGCAATGCTTTATACGCATTCTGTACAAAATATCATTGTCATTTAAATGTCAAATATGAAGTTGATATTTAATCTGAATGCACTGATAGCGTTTTCTGATGATTGATATCTTTATCGTTTTCTTTCTTTCTTCCACTGTCACATATTTTACCAGTAAATTTTATGATAAATGCCCCATTCCATTATTTATACAATTATATAATGTAATGTGTGTAATAAAAGGGTAATGGCAGCTTATAACTGTATAATTTGCCAATACAAAAAAAATGTTTATGTCAATTTTGGAGAAGGTCTGTTTGAGATGGTACGTTTGTTGCTTTGACTACCAACACATCTCTATCTATAACTTTACCTTGCAATTCTGTGTTATGTTTTTATAGCTAGTAAAACAAGCGCGTTAATACGTCACAAATCAACAAACGTGTCATTAGAAACATTTTCTTCGAAGGCAACGCACCATACACTCTACCGTCGGCACACAGATCAAAAGGTCCGTACTAATAGTTAAACAACTTTATTTGATTATAAGGTTCAAACGGAGCTAGATGGAGCGTAGTAAAACCGTGACGGACGGGGTGTAGTATATGGTATCTTTCATGTCCCAGAGTGCTCCTTGGATGTAGCCTAGACGGACCGCTACAAGAGCTCGACATAGACAGCATTACAGTCCCTGCGGAAGACAGTCGGTAAAATTATCGGACGCGGAACGTCAACAACAACTAGTTCCCCGTTGGGAGCCGTTTTTCCGTGCAATAAGTCAACGTTGTCGTGATGTTTCACGCACGATGCTCGTAGTTGTTATTCACGGTTCAGTCTCGTGCAGATATGCTGTTTGGGTTTTCGGTTTGCAGAACCGAGAGAATGTAAACCGAAATGCTGAAAGAATATTAAAATGCCTTCATAGTTGGTCGATCTCTGTTCTTTAGGCGAAAATAACAATATATTAAAACTATTTAAAATTGTTTTTACTCCATTAAATGTATTAAAAAAAATTATTTTGTGTTCGTAGCTGCAATATGATGAAATTCTTGGTTAAAATAGAAAGTATTCATTGTACCGTGACACACTTATGTCTAGAAATGATACCCGTATTTGAGAGAAATCCTCACTTGGATGATAACAATAACGGACAGTAGAAAATAATCTCGTTTCTAATCTATCCATTCCGACTCGGCGAAACACCGCTGACTGTCAGTTAGAGTTGGCACGAAGATGCTATGATACTAATTTGTAGTGGATATAAAAGAAAAGCAACGGTATAATAGCAAGTAGAAGAAAGAAACGAAAAAAAAAAAAAACGAGAAAAACACCCCGCAACGGATAAACATGTAACGCAGACATCAGCAGTATAACGCTGATTGTGGGAGAAACAACAAAAGCGTGAAATTATTTTCCGCCCGAGTCGGTCCAACATTTCTCGCGAACCTAATAACACATCGCCGGAGCGATAATCACGACGCACCCTCTGGCATAATAAAATGCCAACGTCTTGGGCGCTCAAAAAAAAGGCGAAACACGCGCCAGGCCGTAAATAAGAATAATAAGGTAATATATGATGGGGGAAGACGATGTACAAGATGATGATTATGATGGTGTGTAAGAGGTTCGAAGACATTCTACTACGTCGTGTGCTCGCTTCTCTAGTTTCTCTTTTATATAGGTTTATAAAGTCGAGTGCCACTCACGATGGAAACAGACGTCGTTCCCGTAAAAATATTAAGGAGGTGTCAACATAACGATTTTTAATAAAATCGTGCATTTTACATCGTCATTATTATCGAGAGCGGTTTTATGGGTGAACGTAAATTCGATAAGTGACTTCACGCCGATCCAACAAGTCGGTCCACATATTTTTCCTTTTCTTTTACAACTTGTATAAAAGTTAATGTAAAATTTTGCCTTGTACGCGGGATTCGATTAAAAAGAATCAAGGCACAAGTCATGCAAAATATCAGAGCGTAAAATGTCCAGGAGGAACGGTGAATCAACAGAGCACATTAAATATTACGCCAAAGAATACACAAAACAATACACGTAAATAATGGTTAGAGAACAGCAAATTGCCAGAATGCTGGGAAAGAGCTGCTGCCATATCATTTAGTAAAAAAGGAGATAATAGAGGGTACAAAAATTATTCAAGATTGCTACTGGAACATTTGTGCACAGGTTTAAGTCAGGGAGATCCAATGCTATCTCTGATTTGCAACATGACATTGGAGAAAGCTGTAATAAGTTGTGTTTGGCATTCTGTAAGTAAACTAGCACAAATAGATTAATTTTTTCCCCCAGTGGTAATATGTATTTGCCACCCTCTGAACGTTACATCCGTATCCGTGTTTTACGATCATATGCAAGAATTTTAAAATGACAGTTTAATGGTTTATTGTACGCTATTGTTGCTAAATTATAAGGTGGATGTCGGACTTTAATAACTTTTATGTACTTTCTTTAAATATACACCAGAAGATGTTTTACAAACAGAAAACTGCATATTTTGGCAGATCAGACTAATTGATATACAAATTTTATAATAATAGGAATAATTTATTGTCCTCCAAGTAAACTGATTACAAGAGTATATTGTCTATTCATACACATAACAAATTCTAGCTAGATATACATATATTATATATTGCATAATAAAACCAAAACGTTTAGATTCTATGGACTGGATACTTTCACTTCATACATATTTTATGGACCGATGAATCGAATTCTCAAAATCTGGAATGTACAATACAATAAATCATCATTACTGGTCAAAGGAAATTCTTCTTTTAGTACATGCAAGACGCTCACAAGTCCGTTTCAGTTTTAATGTTTCATGAGGTTTAATTGGTTCAAGGATTGTTGGTCCTTTCTTTTATGAGGGCACTCTAACTAGTAAAAGGTACATTGAATTTTTGACTGAAATTTTGAATAATTTCTTAGACGATCTGGATCTCATAAGTAGACAGAATCTGCATTTTCAGCAGAATGGCGCACCTGCGCACAACTACAGAGGTATTCAGCAACTTTTAAATACTATTTTTAACACTTCGTGGATAGAAAGAAATGATCCTATTCAGTGGCCTCCCCGATCGCCAGATTTTGCTCCGCTTGATTTCTTTTATGGGGTTATTTAAAGACCCAGATTTATAAGCAAAGGTACGAAAACGTAAACGCCCTAAAGATTGCAGTTAGTGGAAAGATAAACCAAACAGACAGTAGGACCATACTGATGGCAGTTTGAGAACTTCGGAAGCGTGTACAAAAATGTATTGAACAACAAGGTGGTATTTTTGAACATTTATGAAAACATCAGTGAATTTATTCTCTTTTAATGATACATTTATGTATAAAATAAAGTTTATAAAACTTATTTAGCTGTTTTCGTTTATGCATCATAACTTCATTATTTTTAATCCCAGTAAAAAGTTTCTTATAAGATTTGTTTGTTTAAAAATTAAAGTTCTAGTAGAAAATGATGTAGGTGAAATGATGTAACAAAGGTTTCCATTTGAAAAAAACATATTTTTCGGTAAAACTCGAAAACGTGCTGCTCATTTGTTTTTTATTCTTCCGTTTAAAAGAGTGTTAAAAGTACTACAAGCTTGCTAATTTAAACAGTCTTGCATCTTTAATAATAACAAAGTTACTAATGATGAACACTTAATTTGGATTGCCCTGTATGGATGTAACCAAAAAATATTTGCCAAAAATTTTCTTTTACTTCTAATGTACCTTTTGTAATTAGACCCGGGAAGGGGGCGAATACATATGACCACCGCTCTATATATAGATATACAGCCCATATATACTCCCATACATGTGATTTTTTGTCGAACAAAAATGTTTTCCATTTATGTTACATGGTACTTAGATTTTCCTGTACTGGAATGTTGCGCTAGATTCAACGAATTCAAGCAGAAATAATTAGAAAATTATATTTGTTAGTTTCAATTTATCACCTACACCACTCAAGTCCATTTGCGAGTTGTTTTGTTCAAATATTTTCACAATGCTAGTTTTGAGAGGTTGTACAAAGTTAGTTTCTCAAAGTATTTGTGGCTATTAATTTGTGAAGAAGAAACAGTAAAGTAGGACTAAAGAAAGCAGACAAACCTGAGTCCACAAAGTGTCGAACCAGACAAACGTTTTTATCGTGGATTGGCATGTATGTATGTCTAGTACTTAATTCTACTAAGATTCTAATAAATAGCGATCAAAAATGAAAATGACTTCGAATGGACAGCGATGACTATTCTACTAATGAGAGATTAAGAAAACTCAAACTAATTAGCAAAATAAATACTGTATTTGAAAAAGAATCAAACCATAAATTAAAATATACCAGAATCATTCATGAAGAAATAGCAATTTAAAAAAA
>ML218421.1:0-22701 GCA_004785975.1 Popillia japonica
AAAAAAAAAAAATAGGTTTCATAATCCTATTCACTCACACCAGTGAGAGTTGGGTCAAATTCTAATAAGATTTTTCCTTTTTAAAGTTACGATCGCAATCTTTGATTAGAATTAATCAACATAACCTCCACGCTTATTCTAAAGAAATGCAATTCCTTACCTTCAACTCTCGTTTATTTCGCGTGGATTACCATTAAAGTGATGCAAATATCGAACAACAGTAATAGCAGCCGTAAATCTGTGGGAGAGTGGTCATTTAATAAAATGTAAATAGGAGCGTATTAACATGTTAAAAAACGGCTAAGACGACGACAACACTACCGCGCAATTTCTCAAATCGGACTAACTTGAACCAAAACGAAACGAAATGTGTGCTAGAGAGCGAAGGTAGACTACGATTTATTTACGGCTCATTGTAAAATGCAATTCATTCTCGTATATATACATAAATGTGTTCCGTTGTTAATGCATTTATTTAAGATATGTTGGGAGATGTTAATTGAGCGTTTATCATATTTTTTTTGCTGTTATTAGTGTGTTAAAAGCGTTGAAATTACGGATATATTAAATATTTGAGGTATACAGAGTTAATTGCTACGATCAATACGTCAAGTTGACATTTGACATTTAGGGATTGATTTAAAATTCCCCATTTAATGTCAATGTTATGGATGGTAACAAAAAAATTGTTTTATCAGCGAAAGGCGCACTATAAACTTAGAATATGCCAACTATTGAAATAAACTGATAAGGTTTGCAGTTAATTAAAAGAATATTCGCCTTTATCTGCCTGTTTTTGCTGATAATTCTATTTAATTTTTTTTGTTCTATATACTTCAAACATGATTGTTTTGACGTTTGTTACCAGCGGCGCCAAATTTAAATTTTAATTCATTTTAATCTTAAAAATTCACACAATTGATATTATTACGTGAAGGTACTCGATAACAATAATTCTATCTACGCTGAAAATTAAAAAAAATCATTATCTTCTTGCCACATCGCAAACTTCACCGATTCAATGCATAATTACTCAAGGTCCTTATTTGAGCCCATAAATTCTCATTACATCATTTATTTACATTAAATCTTCGAGGTGCTACGAGGCATATAACCGAGTTAATAAGGCACTTCCTTAAAGCTTAAAAGATGTGATTGTTGTGTTACAAAAGATAAATAGTGACGGGGATTGTGATTTATTTCGAATGACGCTACGCCCCACAAGAAAAAACAACATCTAACATAACATAACCTCAATTCATGCAAGATGTTCAAGCAATGGTTCCTAAACAATATCTGGCTGTTTTTCGGGATATCCATTGGGATATTCTTCTGTTCGATCTTCTCCGATTATAATTGCATCTACGAGGTCGAAGAAAACGCGAATTTGGAATCGATTTTTAGATCTGTCGAAACTGCTGGGGAGTTATCGAAATTGGTACCGAAAGTGCAGAATGCCACACGAAAGCCCAAACATACTAATAAGGAGACCAAGAAATTAGTGCGACCTAGATACTATTCCACAGAATTAGGTATACGGGATAAGTTATTCGTTGGGGTTTTATCCTCCGAAGAGAAGATTAGCACGCAAGCGATTCATGTTAATAGAACTATCGCTCACCTTGTCGACAAAGTTAAATTTTTTATTACAGCGCAGCAGAATCTGAAGAATAAATACAACTTGAGTATCGTTGGGTTTACCGATACGAGGCATGTTTATCGACCGTTTCAAGTCGTTAAATATATCGGGGACCCCTTTATAGACGAATACGATTATTACTTTTTAATGTACGATTTCACCTATTTAAACGCACGTAGATTAAAGACGGTAGCTGATAAAATCAGCGTTAGCCAGAACGTTTATATGGGGACCGCAGTCCCAGATGGTAGTTATTGCAATTTAGATGCTGGCATCCTATTAAGTAATTCCGTGATTAAAGCGATGAAAGAAAATCTGGATTGGTGCGTGAGGAACGCTGTCTCTGAAGATGATAGCGAGAATTTAGGTCGTTGCATCTATCATAGCACGAAATTGACCTGCCAGGAGGTCGTACAGAAGCAAATGATCCCCGGATTTAAGCTGCGAACGTTCGATTTAGAAAACGATTTAGAAAAATTAATAAAACTAGCAGATTTCCAGCGAGCGATCACTGTTTACTCGATATTACAAAAGAACGATTTCTATTTACTCCACACATATTTCTCGAAACAAAATTTGAAGGAGATCAAACGGAAAATCGATACAATTTCGAAAGAATTAACCGATATTTGGCCTCCGGGTAAAAAAAATACAGCAAAACCTGCGACCAGATTCGATGTGCCTCAAACTTTATATTTCAACATGACGCACACCTTTTTCCCGGATGATTTTACTAATATACAAAAGCATACGGCTGTCGATGCTAGAGACATCGATTACGTGGTTAACGCGATAGTTTCGAAAGTGTTGCATGAGAAACCGAACGATTTCCAATTTAGCCGGCTTATAAATGGGTACCGCACATTTCAAATGAGTCGGGGGCTAGATTACCAGCTCGATATTGCCTTTCGAGATCTACACACTGGAAAGGAAGTTATAAAACGGTTTGAGGTGTGCAAGCAGCTCGGAGATGTCGAATTCTTGGCGAAACCTTACACAACTGAGAATATTAAGGTCACAATCTTGTTACCGATACAGGAAAGCGATAAAGATGAAGTTATGTATTTCCTAAACGATTTTATTCCGAATATTATGGATGCTCGCGAGAAAGTTGTTCTAATGTTCGTGTTCCTGTACCAGTACAATACGATTAGTAAAGGTCCTGAAGATCACTTTAAGGACTTGAAGGATTTAGCTTTGCAAACGACTAATAAGTATCATAGTGAGGATACTAAAGTGGCTTGGGTTTCAATTCGCCTACCTTTAATCGAGGATAAAATGATAAAAATGGAGGATTACCCTGTCTTAAACTTTGCTCTAATCGATTTATCCCTGAAGAAAATCGGTTTGGATAGTTTAGTGTTGGTTCTAGACGTTTATTCGGAAGTTAATGTGGAATTTTTAAACCGAGTAAGTTTTAGGTTAAGCTGTCAAATTTGGCGTTTAAAATTAATTATAATAGTACACTCGCGAACATTATTATCCGAACGAATTTCACGCAGGTTAAGATGAACACTATCGGGGAATTTCAAATCTTCAATCCGATTCCGTTCAGGCAATACAATCCCGAAGTTTCCGGCGTGGAAACTCTCGAGATACACAAAGATTGCGGCCATTTCGATCGGGAAGAGTACAAATATATCTCGTTTTACGGGAAAGATTACGTCAAAGGTATAATCGATCAATTCTTTGTAATTGGAGTAATTTAATTGCGTATTGATTTTATTTTAGCGCGTAAAGACTTCAGCTCCAAATTACCGATCGTAAAATCCGATCCTGATATCTCGATAGTGTTACAGGAGGAGTACAGGCAAATTGGAAATGTATTTGAAATGTTTATCGTGCATTTACCGGACGTGCACGGGATGAGGGCCACTGAGGCCGCCCTCAAAATCAGATATCGTGATGAAACGTTTAATACTCGTAGACAGAATTTGTTCCTAGGTACGAAGTCCCAGTTGGCCAAGATCATCTTAGAGCAAGAAAGCGCTTTATTAACGTAAGAATTTTTTTTATATAAATAAATTTAAAAAAAAATGTATGTAATATAATGTATTATAATTAAAAAAATTGTACCTGTAAAATATATATTTTTCGATCGTTTATTATAGATAAATAAAATCCTCTTTTTATTGGTTTTAAAATATTTTTAAATGCGTCCCTGTATACTTGTAACTAACGCCCTCTGTTAGCAATATCATCATATCAAGGTTTCATATAATTACCGCTAGAGGTGCTGCGTCCACCATAATAAACAGTTGACTAACCTTTGTTGTCAAAAATTTTGTAATTTAAAAAGCGATTATGTCGGTTTTGAATCAAAATCGCCGCCAATCTCCACCATTCTCGCATCAAATCAACAAATTCATCTCAAGATATCCCGACTTAAAATACAACGGGTCGGCGATCTATTGCCTGATGTGTCGGCGGCGTTTAGTCGGATGGAACGCCAGTGATTGCCGGCAACACGTTTCTAGTTCCCGGCACAAACGGAGCAGCAAATCGCACATGCCCTACTGGACTTTCGTTTACGATTTTATTTTTATGCTGAGCGTCTGCGATATTCCGCAGAATATGTTGGATACTCCGCAATTTCGGGTGTTCTGGCAGAAGTACTTCCCTAATTGGACGCTACCGACGCGGAAACAAGTCTGTACCGAATTCCCGCACGTTAAGGAGGTTTTGGAGAATCAGATCAGATGCGAGCTTCGCGGGAAGAAGCTGTGGGTTACTGTCGCGATTGTGGACGTGAAAAAGGATAAAGTTGTGAACGTGTTAGTGCGGATACTCAAGGAGAATTATTCCTCGAAACCTTTCTTGATAGCCAGTCGAAGATTGAAACAACTCGATGGTGAGGCGATTCACAATTTAGTCAAGGGAGCTCTTATGAAGTTCTGCGTAAATCCCAGAAACGTTTTGATGTTTGTAACCGACGAGAGCGATTACATGTTGGCAGGTGGGGCTCTGTTGAAAAGGAGCTGTCCGAATTTGTTGCATATAATTTGTATTTTGCATGTTTTACATCATATTACGGAATCGATTCAGAGTAGTTATCCGGATATCGACAAATTAATCATAAGTATGAAGAGAATATTTGGTAAATCCCCTAAGCTTGCACAACAATTCCAAAAGATCTGTCCGAAGATTCCCGAACCCCCACAGCCATTACTAGCCAGCTGGGAAGCATGGTTGAAGGCCGCTTTTTATTATAACGGCTATTTCGATGTGGTAAAAGCTGCGATGGGGCAATTTACACCGAAACAATCGCGGTACATCAAAGGATGCCAGCAATTGTTTAAGGATCCTCAATTGGAAGCCGATTTAAAACTAATACACAAGAATTATGGATTTTTAGTGGACGCAGTTGAAATATTGCAGGAAACTTCGTTATCCTTAACGGAAATGATGGATATGGCTAATAATGTTTATTCTACATTATCGGATTTAGAGAATGTGTCTGGAAGGGTTGCCGCGGAGAAGTTTAGTAATGTATTATGGGGGAATCCTGATTACGTTGAGTTACGTGCTGTTAACGAGTGTTTGAAGGATGATCGGTTAAGTTCAGATCACCAGAGATATTACAGTTATGCTAAGATAACGTGTATGGATGTTGAGCGATCTCTTGCATCGTATAATGCCATTTTTAGTTCGACGAAGACTTGTTTATCAGAGAGTGCTGCCGAGGGTGTGTTAATGAAGCAGTTGTATACAAAACATAATAAACGAGGATTTAGTTGGAGAAAATAAAGTTAGATTTTAATATTGTTTAAAAATGTTTATTTCCTAAGGTGGCAGTTCGGAAATAATTCCCAATAAAATAAAAATTAAGTACAAAAATATTTAAATTGGAAGATCCTAATACTTTGTGCTACGTTTTATAAAAAAAAAAAAATTGCAATAATCGTCATATATTAAAAAGAAAATATAAAATTAAATATACGTATCTCAGCTCTCAGACTTGCTCGTCATCATCAGGTAACCTTAAATAAACAGCCTCGGGTTTCTCGTTATACTTCGTATAAACTATCTTCATCAGGATCGCGAATATGACTAAACTAATCAGGATCACACCCGCTAGCACTAAAACCTGGTCCTTATCCGCAGTTTCAAACATCGCTATAAAAGACCATTTACACTCCTTCTTCCACTCTTCGTGACTCACCGCAATAGGCGAGAGCAGCTTAATAAACTCGTTGAGGGGGCAATCGAAACTGCATCCCTTCAGAGTCATTGCTTGAGGTTGTGTCGAATTCTTATAGTAGATATTAACGAAATACCCTTGCGGATTCCCCGAACGCAATTCGAATAGAATAGTGCTCGAATAAGGCGGGTTGTGGAACTCGAAGATATCGAGGGATTGTAATATGTTGGCTATCGTAGTGTCGTGTCCTGAATATAACCACATTTTCCTATAGCCGTGGTCCTTCTTCGATAAGCTGTCTGTTACGTTGGAAATATGCTCTAGTATTTCGTTAAAGAAGGGACCTGTTTTTAATCGGGCCATATCCTTCGTGTAACAGGCTATAGCGAAGCTTAACGAAGCTGGTGGTCTTAATTGATCAGGGAAAACAGTTCTCGTCCAGTTGGGTAAACTAAAATTATTTATCGATTCGATAAATAGAGTGTTGTAGATGTATTCTAATTTTTCGAAGCTATCGATGGTGCTTCCGCTATGCTTCGAAACATAATTCATCAAATTTCTAAATTTATAGTTTAAATCGACAAATTCCTTCGATTTTAGAAGTTTATCCTTCAACACGTCGTATTTCGGACAAGATTTTTTCATGGCGATTAGATAATCCTCCTTTTCAGGCATAGTATGTACAGGAATCGGTTGCCAGGATAAATCGGAATCCCACCTTTGAGCCGGTTGCGGTGGGTATAAACCTGCTAAGCTTGCTTCGGCCGACATTAGGGTGCGATCCACATCTGTAGAACGGATGAGGATATCCTTTTCGGAATAATTAGCAGGTAAGAAGCCGTCGTAACGTTTCCTCAACCATTTTCCAAGGTTATATTCTTGGAGTTTCCCCAGCTATTAAACGAATTAAATGTAATTAGTATTGCGGAGATAATGAGGTTGTAATCAAGTTAGCCTTGAGCTTTGTTTATTTAGGATGTGTCAAAATAAGTTAAACAAAAGAATGAATGTGTTTATACATCTGTGTACGATGGAATTTGTTCTTCGTGCGATAAGGGTTATCAAAATTGTGGCAAAAGAAAATATAAATAAGGAAGCAGAAGATTAGCAGGATTATGTACATACGCAATAAATATAAAATTTTAAAGAAATATGAGCAATAATAGCGGTATCTAATCAATTTAATCTAATTTTTTTTATATATAGATGAACGTGTGTATCTTATCTTTATGGTTGTGCGAATAATAAAAATACACGATTAAATGAATATATTTACATAAACAATCAATCCGATCATACAAGAAAAAAATGTGATGCTTACGTTTGTCATCTGACCCCATCCTGCGGGCCAATACGAATTGTTCCTGTAAGGATCGTTAGGATATGGATTAACAATGACACGGTCTCCATGTCGGAACACCTTCAAATCAAAGTGATCGAAATAAAATTATCACCGTTTAAAAATTAATTGGGGGCGACTTACAGCAATCACAGAAATTAGTTGACTAGCATTATTAAGTTGGCCTGCTACATCTTGGCTTAAAATCGTATTGAAGCTTAATGCGGCAAGAACGAGGACAACTCCGCACAATTCCATCCTATAATATTAATCAAATATTAGCACCTGTTGCACCAAGAGGAAATCACACCATTTTCCAAATAAATAAATAAATAAATTTATCTGCAGAATCACAACATATGTTCCAAGAAGCAGTGTTAGCTGGTTAACCTCGGTGATTCCGACCAATTCTAACTATATGCCGCTGCGAGATAGCATCGGGGACTGATTATCTTCATAATTGCAATTACGGAGGTGGATTTCACTGATAAAACTGCGGTGTTCGGAATTATATCGGTTTGAGCTCCATGATCGTGATGAGCTAAATTTCTAATCACGTCTGGTGATGCCATCTAACTGCGGTTACTCGTATTAATACTCACCCTTTTTTCTTGCCGAGATGTTTTTAAATTTTCCTATTTTCCGCGTAAATGTAATGAAAAAATTACGCTGACGTTTCTATATTATAAAACATCAACTTTAAACTGAATAAACTTCAAAATAAAGGACGACAGGTTATTTTTACGCTCGCTTTCAAACGTGTGCTATTTACGGCGTTAAACATAGTCGAAAAATGTCCGGAGATATTTCTAGTTAGTTAGAAATAATGCGAATACTTTGTAATAGAGATAAGCTAGATATTTACGCAGCATATGTCGCAATAAGATGTATAGTTTTGTCGATTTATTTCGTTGATGAATTCTTGATTTAATTGTCAATTGACAACTTGTCAATTGGGGGATTTTTGAATAATTATACGGGGTGCATAAAAATGATTGTTTTGATGATATCAAAATTTATCGATTTTTCCCATTTTTGACTGCCGATAGTTTTAAAATTCTTTACTTTTGGAAAATTTTCCGTGCAGTTTTCTTTCTCGCTGAATTTTTGAAAAACTTTTCATGATCTCGTAGTTTTTTACTTAAATTATATATTTTTTAAATATGTAGTTTCGATTTCGATCCTGGCATTTTCAATATATCCACGATTTTCGTAACTTTTTTAATTTTTTTTTGATAATTTTCAATTTTTTGACGTAATTTTCGGTAGTTTCAGATAATTTTTAAAATTTGACATTTAATTTTGTTACAACTTCAGAATTTTCACGATTTTGCGATTGTTGTGATCACTTTTTGATATGGATAAAAATTTTTTATACGAGGTTTTAATTTAAATTTTTTTATTTTTGACTTTTTCGATAATTTAAAATTTTTAACATTCTTTTCCTATTTGTCCATTTTGATAATTTTTAATTTCCAAAATTTCATTTCCTCCATTTTTAACATTTTTATAATTCGCGATATTTTCGAAATTTTCACTATTTTTAAGATTTTACATTTTTATTTTTTTTGACAATTTAATCATTTTTACGACTTTCTCAATGTTTGATATTTGTTGTTATATTTTTGTAATTTTCGACTTTTTTGGCAATTTTAAATCTCATAATTTTTGACGTTTTTTGCCATGTTTGATAATTTTAAATTTTAAAAATTTTAAGTAAACAAATTTCTACAATTTCTTAATTTTTTTGGTAATTTGGAATTTTTATATTTATAAAATTTTGTCCGTGGCACATTTTCTCCATTTTTTACATTTTTGTAATTTTTTAAATTTTCAAAATTTGTGATATTTTCGACCTTCCACAAACTCTCAAGATTTTCTAAATTTTTAACATTTTGGACAATTTTTTGATAATTTGGAATTTTTTTTATCTTTATAAAATTTGACCGTAGGGGACATTTCCTCCATTTTTGACATTTTTGTAATTCGTGATATTTTCAAAATTTTCACTATTTTTAAGATTTTACATTTTTATTTTTATTTTACAATTTCATAATTTTCACAACTTTCTCAATGTTTGATATTTGCTGTTATATTTTTGTCATTTTCGATTTTTTGGGAAATTTTAAATCTTTGATATTCTCATAATTTTTGACGTTTTTTGCCATGTTGATAATTTTAAATCATCAAATTTCTACCATTTTTTAATTTTTTTGGTAATTTAGAATTTTTATATTTATAAAATTTGTTCGTGGCACATTTTCTCAATTTTTTACATTTTTATAATTTTTGAAATTTTCAAAATTTGTGATATTTTCGACCTTCCACAAACTCTCAAGATTTTCTGAATTTTTAACATTTTGGACAATTTTTTGGTAATTTGTAATTTTTTTTTATCTTTACAAAATTTTGACCGTAGGGAACATTTCCCCCATTTTTGACATTTTTATAACTCGTGATATTTTCGAAATTTTTACTATTTTTAAGATTTTAATTTTAATTTTTTTTTTTACAATTTTATAATTTTCATAACTTTCTCGATGTTTAATATTTGTTGTTATATTTTTGTCATTTGAGATTTTTTTGGCAATTTTAAATCTTTGATATTCTCATAATTTTTGACGTTTTTTTGCCGTTTGATAATTTTAAATTTTAACAATTTTAAGTAATCAAATTTCTACAATTTCTTAATTTTTTTTGTAATTTGAAATTTTTATATTTATAATATTTGACCGTGGGACATTTCTCCCTTTTTTGAAATTTTTATAATTTTAGAAATTTTCAAAATTTGTGACATTTTCGACCTTCTACAAACTCGATTTTCTGATTTTTTTACATTTTAGACATTCATTATATTGTTGCCATTTTTTCCTAGCACTTTTTTGACAACTGAAATTTTCAGACTACAGTATTTTCGAAATTTTTTAAATTTTGAATTTCTTGACAGTTTCAAATTTTCCACGCGGGTTTTGAAATTTCCGTTGTTTTCGAAATTTTTTACTTTTCTAATTCCAAAATAATATTTAATATTTGTACGATTTTGATATTTTCTCGATTTTTGCGACGTCACATTTTTTTGAGGATTTTTTGCAAATTTTAAGATTTTTTTAACAATTCCGAATTGTTTATTTTTTATTATTTTGACAATTTTAATTAATTTCAATTTTTTTTTAATTTTTGTTGTATTTTTTTATTATTAAAAAATTTGATTAATTTTAATTTGTTTCCTCACAATTTTTTAATTTCGAAATTTCCATAATTTTGGACAATTTTAAAATTTTCACAATTTTGAGATATTTTCGTATTTTTTTTATTTTCGAATTTTTTATTAATTTCTATTTGTTTCCGATTTTCCCAATTTTTTGCAATTTTGACAATTTCAAAATTTTAACATCTTTTAATTTCAAAATTATTGTCTCTTATTTTCTATTATTTCAAATATCTCTGTTTAATGCGATAGAGCTGCTATAAATGCGAAAAAGAAAGACATTTCAAGAAACACGACAATACAAAAAAAATTATAACGATTTCACCGCAAAAAACTTTTAAAAACACAAGATTGCCATGAATGTCGCTCGTAGAAAACCGAAACAAATGCATAACGCATCGCGTCAGTTGTTTTCGCAAAGAGCTCGCCGTTGTTTCGTACGTTTCTTTGTCAAAAACATGATTTTTCGCGAATTTTAATTAGAACTGATTCGCTTAACGACTGAAAAGTGTATTTACGACAATTTGTTGCGTTTATTTTAGTAAATTTATCGGAAATAGTGCGAATTGTGTTTCTAAAATCAGCGTCTATTCCGGTAGGGACTTGTCGGTGTTTACCCGGCTGAGATCTGTTTCCTAGGACGATGCGTAAAAGGTAAGTGCCCGAATTTTTTCATGAAGTAAGACAAAATTCTCAATTAAAAATATATTTTATTTATAACAATAGGTCGAGTCAGTCGATCTGTAACAATGATATATTGTTGTTAATAATATAATTGTTAAGTATTTGTGTGTTCTGATGTAAATCGGTATAAAAAACTAATAAATAAACGTAAATAATCGAGTATTCATTCACTTTAACTAATATTAAATTTGTCATATACGAGGGTAACAAAAATAATTTGTAAATATGATATGTCATTTGAGCTCCTTTAAATGATCTATGACAAAATTAAGTGGTGCTATCACAAAATGTTCGGATAAAGCAAAAACCCCTATATAACCCTGTGCGTTCACCCCATCGGAAAACAGAAATTAATTTATTCAAATCCTACATCCCCCGAAGAGCTGTGTAATTCACTTTCGTAAATCTCCACTGTTGGTGGTCGATAATCTTACAAAAATCCAAAATTAAACCTTTTGAATCTTTAACACCTTCGCTACTTAAACATTTCCTAAACGATGGATTATACAAAGTCTTATTTTTACTAAAATACAACCAGTATTGCTCGCGGTGGTGGCTGTGGCATTCGGTTAGCTGCACGTTTAAGTTGGAAGTGGCCTCGGCACAGAACGCCTCCTTTCGCAATTCACCTTTCGCACTTAGAGTGAATAGCTGGGACATCGCCATGAAATTGTGACAAGGATATAATCCGAGGGGACCTACTTTACCATCGCTTAGCTGTAAATCATCTAAACACATATTGTACTTGTTCCTAATCTGGCCGTAAGCGAAATAATTCTCGTCGGGGATGAATTTCTCCGGATACACATTATCGAGGTACCACTTGAAGGATTTGCAGTTTAATTTCTTACGTAACTGTCTACGGTGGGTTAAATCTCCTATGATCGGGTTGTGTTCTAGGGCGGGTTGATATAAGAAGAATAAACGCTTGTAATCGTCCATCCAAACGTGGGCTAAACGAGCTGTGTTGATCCCGTGCGTGTCTTTATTGTCTGGGAAGTGATACGGGTGGAATGCACGGAAGATGTGACCGACCCTCGAACATGGAATCTAAAATTATGAAAATTAATTATCGAGGTTAATTTTTTTTGAATGAATCGACTCACTGTTTCTAACCGACCACCGCATTGCCAAATTCTGAACGACATCTCTAAATTTTCACCACCCCAACCATCCATTTGTTCGTCGTAGGACCCAACCTCCCAAAAATATTCCCTATCGATTGCGAATAATCCCCCGGCCATCGTTGGAGATTTTACAGGGGATAAATGCTCTTTCGCCTCTTCGTCTTGGATTTTTATCCAGGTGAAGTGCCCCGACCAGGAGAATCCACCAACTTCAAATGAATCCCCTACAAAAACAAGATTATTTGAAATAAATTATAATAATAATACGATAAAGATAATTCACCATTTGTAGCATAGGCTAAAGTATTCGCTTCGATAACATCAATAATAGGAACCAAAACGGCAGTGCGCTCCTGTTCGATTCGAGCTAAAAGCGGTTCTAACCAACCTTCGTTAGCCTCGCAATGTGCATCTAGGAATACCATTACGTTTCCGGTTGCTATCCGTGCTCCTTGCAATCTAGCACGGATTAGACCCATTCTATGCTTTAACCGTACCAATTTGACATCATATTTAGACAAACGGGTGTTGATGTAGTGCTCTAACACCCCTTTTACGTCCTCTGTTTATAATGGAATTAGGTTAAATCTTCCTGGATAAATCAAACTTACCTTCGGTGCTAGAATCATCGACTAGAATTATTTCCTTTAATAAATGCGCAGGGGATTTTAATATGACGCTCCAAACTGTGCGTAAAATCACGCTAAGGATCTCGTTGTAGAAGATTAGGATCACCGAAGCTTTCAAGCTGGTGTTGTACGTAAATTCTTTACACCTAAAAATGTTATTAAGTAATTAAGTCCGATCATTATTTAACGTTGTCTTACTTTTTATGGCGATTATCTTGTAAGCTCCGATTTAGAGGCATGCGATCGCTTAGGACTGTATTTAAAGCTACCGCTTTAACAGCATTGTCCCCCTTTTCCTTATCGTCCCCTTCGAGGAAAGCCGGCTCACCGTTATTGCCTAAATTCGATATAATCCCCGCTTCGTATCTCAGAATTTTATCCTCGAAAACCTGCACATCCTTTGGATATACGACTTTATTTGCTCGATTATCGTGTAGGAATTTTAAATAAATGAGAAATGCTGCTAATATTATCAGAATTATAACCGATTTGATCCTGGTCCGTTTCATGAATCTGACTTTCATTGTCTCGAAGTAAATTTTGTTTGTAATCCTGGAAAAATCATCTATTCCTGTAGCTTTCTTTTAAATTAAAACCATCCTAATCTGATCCGAGCTGCAATATGCTTGAGGAAGGACTTCTGTCGATTTCATCCGGAATTTACACTTTAATTCAATCTCAATTGCATAGATTTATGTTTAAGGGCGAAAATCGCTGACACGAAGGCAAAGATTATTTAATAGTTTACGTGGAATTATCCTCGGGAATGTTGAAAATTCCGTTTTAAAATTTTCTAGGTTAGGAAGAATTAATTTTGACGTTTCTGACGTTTAGTTGGATCAATCCGTCGCTAGAGGGGGGTGTAGACGTCATTGAGTCGATAGATTCTCGCCGATTCTAATAGAGGGCATGCGCGATTGCACAAAAACAAAACATATCGATGGCGGACTGTTATGAATTATTTTCAATGTTAAAAATAATTTAAACAACAATTTGATGCGTTAAATCGGGGGATTTACGCGAGTTTAGTGCCGAAATCGGGATAGTAGTGTTCGATTTGTGTGCGGATCTAACCTAGATTCGATTCAGTGGACGTTACAGCCGTTCATATACAATATATTCTTGGAGAGTCTATATTCTACGTACATAGGTGGTGAAAGATGTTACGACCTTTCGTCTAATAGGTAATATCTATATTTTAATCTTTCGTTTTGCAGTATAAAAGTATATAGGAGTTCTATCTAGACGAGATAGTTTAATAAATGGGAGAAAAATATGTTTTTCAGTCGTCAAGTCGATTTTTCGCATGGGATTTGCACTAACAAGCTCGTTTTTCCCCCCCATCCAATTATATCATGTTATCGACACGTGAAATTTATGTCGGGGAATATTTCTCTCTAACATAATTGAGTGATTTTACGGGATCGAGTTTTATAGTTCCCATATTCGGGTTAAAAAATAATCTAATCGACGAAATTATCCTGCGAATCGTATATTTCGTCCGGGCGTCATTTCCTCAGGATATATAAATATAAGCCCCGCACGAAGTCTATTAGCTAATGGAGTCGCGCTGGGGAGTCTTGTCTTGTGCAGAAACGAAACACAAAAAAAAATAATACTAACGGGGGAGGTCACGTTATCGGCGAGTATTCGAAATGGACAGGGCCGCACCCCCCTTTGCCGCGGAAAAGGAAAACCGGAGGAGTGCCAGTTTAGATTGTTATCAATCTAAAATGGGTCTAAATGTTATTGCGCTTATAATTGTGTCTCAATAGCGAAGTAGACTAGAATTTGGTTTAATCTTAACCTAAAATCCTATATTAGAAAGTCGCAGCTATTTACTTGCTACTCCCCCGTCACCCTAATCCGGGTGAATGTGGCGGTGCTCCGCCCGGCTGAAACCGCGAACATCAGGATCCTCTTCCTATAAATCGCATCGTATCCAAGCATTCTGAGGTTGGTGTTCGATGGGGGGCGTTTAGAGTGAAGTAGCTTAATCGGAATGGGTTGTATTTCCCTATAAGCTATACAGGTTGAAATTTCTTGTTAACCCACCCTCCTAATTGCTGACGTAATCAGTTGTCACTCGCTTATTATGACAGTTCTCGAATGACATTGACAGTCAGTGTTCGTTTTGACGTTTATTGTCGATCAGTTCAGGTTGTCGGCTTTAAATTTTGAGGTTTTATGTGATACGATCTCAATGTTTTAATTTTTAATCGGGAGCTGTCAAATTTAGTTGTCAAAATTGACATTTCGCCGATAATTTAAGAGTTCTTTAATTTAATTTTAAAATTAATGTGGTGGTTCTATATTAGTTCCAATTTCGTTATTCTGCGCAAATAAAATTAATAACAATCAACATTAACGCAATGCAGATCGAGAAATGTCAATTCTGACCGCATCATAGCAGGCGCGCACACAAACGCATACCGTCTAGCGTTCGGCAATATGTATACTGCTAGAGCCTCACATACACTTATATATAACATCCCTATACACGAGGACGTGGCGCCTATACGGCGTCTGGACTGGGCGTCCGTTGGCGTCGGTACGCCATTAAATCAGCAAACAGCCCCTAATGATTGAATCAACAGTGTGCGCTTCAAGTTTTTCCATCTCGGTCCGTACGTAATCTTCCGTATATGGTATCCTTTTCTGGCCGGCTACGCACAACTACCCTAGTCTCTACGTTCGGCTGTACGCTCCGGCTTAAGAGGGGGTGAGGTGGCGGGCGCGGAGGTTGGGGATGCTTCATTTCGTCGGAATTTAGAGCGACAATGCGTCGACTACTCAATGGGCTCCGTGTGTAGTAGTGCGGTGGTCTGATGCTTTTCACTGTGTCGTCGTATTATTTCGAAATGGGTTGAAGGATTAGGAAAAATAAAAATGAAATAATTTAGATTTATCGGCGGCTGTAGATGAAATTTTGCAAGTCTGGGATGTATGTATGTACTATATAAGCACATAAAGTAAAAGTGAAAGATACCACTTCGATGTTTGATGTTAGTCTTACGTAACACCTACATTACGGCTTGTCTTAAAGAGAAGGTATAATTTCGTTTTGCGTGCATACAACGTTACAGGTTTATCTAGTGCAGGAGGTTCGATTAAAGGTAAAAGGTCAGAAACATGTACATTGGTTGCATTAGATGGGATTGAAGACGTTGTGTAACATCCAATATCGTTTCTCTTTCGGAGTTCGTATTTTATATTTTCACGCGACACAATTCGAGGATAGGACGGAGGGTGTGTTCCACCTCGACGGAATTAAGAATGATAAAACACCTAGGTGTGGAACCCGGGTGATAGACTGCTCTGACCGATAAAATAGGCCGCGGTAATCGATATAATCTAGCGAAAAAAGAATGGGGAAAAAGGATGAAGACCAGCTTGAAAAATTGTTCAATCAGATTAAACGGAACAAAATTAATTATTAGATTTATTACAATTCAATCATCATTATGTAGGTAAAATTCTCCCCATCATTCTGTGGACGACGTTTATATTCTGGCCCGTAACTGTGATTCATTTTGGGCTTCCCAGCCCTTGTCATAAACTTTCTTACTAAGTAGTGACCAAAGCTTCTCAATAGGATACGATTGCGATACGTTTAAGTACGTAATTCGCGTTATGATCGTGTGTTTAATACATAACCTGTTAGAGCGAAGATTTGGCAATAATGCGTACCGCTATTATGACGTGTATTGATGACGTGCCCCGTCTGTTATCGTAAACAGACTATACCTTGTATTGGATGTGGAATTATTCTGTTGTCGAAAAATTCTCGAACATATACGAGTGTTACTCAGGCGGCTAAGGTCCTGGTAACTGGTATTGGAACTATGTATTTGTCGAAATAGACAAACGTAAGAGGATGCTAATATCAACCCGCAGAACAGTTGGAAAGACTGGCATACCTGTGTGTAATTGGACCTATTAAGAGCGCTTCAACAGCTGCTAGACAGACACGACAGTTCAAGCGTGGAATAAAAGAGATTTTGAAGCTCAAATATTTACAAGTCTGAATGTGAGTAGTGCTATTGCCAAAAAATGTTCTAACTGCAGGACAGCATGCCAAAAGCTTGAGAAATTAGAAACTTTGTACGGTGGAAAGTGTGAACTTACAATTGAAGGTTTGCAATAACTGTTTTTTTGTTTTCAATATGATATTAGCAACACTCAATGATGATTCAGCAATATGCTGATGAGTTGGCTGTTGAAGATGAGGAAGTTAATGCTGCCACCAAAACTTTATCATTTTAATACTGCCTGCGATAAAGTGACAGATACGGATAAAACTGTAAATACATTGATCGAACGTTTGCGTTTGGAAGAGAACAAATTGACTAAATCATCGAATGGAACCAAACAAACCAAAACGGTTTTGTTTCTAAACAACCCAGGAAATTTGGAAGGTTAAACTCTCAAGGAAATTCGTCTGGAACGCCATCTGTGGAGTGTTTTAAATGTGGCATGAAAGGACACGTGAAGAAATTTTGTAAAAATTTGCGCTAAATACTTAATATACAGTAAAAACAACTATTCTTGCGATAATTGTTATCGAAATAAGGACCACTTAGCTAAAGATTGTGCAAAAAGATATTTTGATAGAAGTATTAATGGTTGTAATCGATTTGCGCGCCGTCTATATCTCGGAGATAATTTCACGAAATTCCTAAAACGGCCAAGAGAGTTCAGCGAAGCTGTCACTTTGACAGTTCTCATTTATAAACGTCATACGTTCGTTAGAGGTAAAAATCGATTAGTAGTGCAAATTTTATTCACACACAAACACTGGGAAATTATTATACAACATTGCTTCATATAAAAATTCACAAAACTTAACCTCAATGGTGCGCAATTTTGGTAGAGTTCTCCCCATCATTCTCTGGACGACGTTTATATTCACTTCTCGGATTTTCTGGAATATTCTAGACAGTTGCTGTGATTCATTCTGGGCTTCCCAACTCTTGTCATAAACTTTCTTACTCAGTAGTGACCAAAACTTCTCAATGGGGAGCGACTGGGGTACGTTGGGGGGATCGTCTTCTTTAAGTGCATAATTCACGTTATGTTCTGTTAACGAGTTCTGAGTCATTCTAGCGTAATGGCATGAAGCCAGATCGGGCCAGAATATTACATCACAATTTTGATGATGAGTATTGATGGAATTTATCATTTTAGATAGAGATTTGCGAATATAGACGTTGGCACCAACAGCTTCACCTTTAACTCTCCCAGCGTAAGGTCTTGGAAATCCTGCTTGAGAAATAGCCCGCCAGACTATGATGTTGTCGGCAAATTTCGCTTTTGTTTTAAATTTTATGTTGTCAGTACAATTTGCAGTATTAGACGTGTAAGAACCGTCATTACCCTTTATTTCCGAATTGGATAATGTCAAATATTTCTCATCGTCTAAAACAATAACTCTGTTGCCACTAAAACGTTGACGCCTTAATGTTCGGCAGCATCTAAGGATTTTCTCGGTGTATTTGGGACGCTTTCTCCCTTTTCGATATTCTAATCCGTTTTTAATCAAAATTCTGCCAACAGTCCAGTTGGATGCGCAATTCCAAATCTACCGATTAAAGTGCGAATAGACGTCCCAACTCTGCCTTGATCAGATTTAATGAGTCTGTTTACCTCATATGGGGCTAAAACTGGAGGTCGTCCACTTTTCGGTAAACTAAATTTGATAATCCAATATATTGTGGACTCGAAAAATGTTACCAATCTCTTGTTTAGTCCAACTAAATTATGTAAAGAGACTTTCGTTTTTCAATCGTGTATGACGACTTGTAAAACTATTTCAGGCAAATCTAACATGTCACTATAGTTACTAACAAACGAGCATCTTTTCTAGCGAGTTGCAACTAGATCAGACGTTAATTGCGAAATTTTGCAGTTACTCAATTGAATGAAGATGGCGTGTTTAATTCCTGGATAACCCCACTTTAGAGGGGAGGGTGCGATTAGGGATTAGTGTGTCTATCTTTTCGTTATTTCGTCATTAGGTAATGCGGAAATCGTGCTACCAACTTTTAAAAGATTGTCCGTTTAAATCTTCGGTCTTAGGAGGTCGTTTAAACTAAATCTTAATCTTAACGTAAAACCTCATATTAGAAAGTATGTATTTTAAATCTGCCATATCACTTCACAGCATCTCAGCTGTTTAGTTATTATTCCCTCGGCACCCTAATCTAGTTTACACGAAAAATATCGATCTAATAATCCTGAATGAGTCATCCGGGTGAATGTGATGGTGCTCCGCCCGGCCGTATCATTCCTGACGTAATAAGCTGTCACTCGCTTATTATGACAGTTCTCGAATGACATTGACAGTTAATGTTAGTTTTGACGTTTATTGCAGATAATTTTTTTTAATTCAATGGAAGATTTGATACAACAAAACCCCCAACAGAAATATAAAATTATAATACGACGTCGAACAACTACCCCGCTTCGGCGGCGACGATTCCGACCTTTTACATCTGTGAAATGTCACGTCCACGGTTGGTTGGCGAAGCAGTCGTTTGTAAAATACCAACCGTCCCCGGTTTGTTGTTCTGATATCGGGGGTGTACGCTGATATCCTTATTAAAAGGCTGCCTATATGTCGTCTCGGTATTAAGGCCCTGCCCGATGCCATTCACCAATTTAGACGCCGCTAGCAACTTTATGAGGCGTATATGTCACCGTGGCTGATCTCGTCAAATTTGTTTTTATTATACATACATACGCGGAAGGATTGTTCCTCTAACAAGGTGGAGGATAATTTAATCTAGGCACCTCTACCTCTAGGTCATATGCGTCCCGTTTAAATAAACCGTAAAAATGACATCACTCGGCGCTTTTTATCAAGTTCGAACCGGTTATTTAATGGGGATATACATTGTTGGGGTGTACTTACCAATAAATCATTCAATTTCGCCGTCCCTCAAGACTATCTCTATCGTAAAGTTAATTAATATTGTCTTTATATAGCTTCGGAATAAACTCCTTAGATGTAGTTTACCTTAGGTTTAATTAGATTAGTTCTTTTGTAATCATAAACGCTATCGCTGCGCCTCTAATGAAGGTGGTTCCATTTAAAACGGATCGATAAGTTGAATGAGGAGATGTTCTTTTTTTTTTACTAAAGCTTACGGCTCTAGATCCGCTTCACCGACGAAATTATCGGTGCAAAATTAAATCGGAACAACTCGACCAGGTCTTCGACTTTTCAAGCCTAATTCAGCAAATTTTTGCTGGAATTCGGCGAATTGCCCCAATTTATTTATTTCTTAGAATATATTTATGAAAACTAGCTCCAATACTTTGATAACACATTCTCCTCCTTCCTCACCCCCTCCTCCCACTTATATACACACGTATTGGTTCACATATCCTAAAGCGAATTAAATCTAATATGTCTGGCTCCTGCTTTAACCTGTTGCTTCTTTATATATTTAGCCGGATACCAATTTAAATGCAAATATTGCGATCAGATTTTTAATTCATTTTTTTTAACGTAAAATACGGGAGATCCCCCCACCCCGACCCCCTCTTACAAAAAAAAAATTAATCGAGTTTATTCGCTTATACCAATTTCTTTTTAGAAATTGGCATCCTCTCAGAGGATAATCTAAAAATAATTAATTTATTTTGGGCCCCCTCCGCTCCCCCCGATCCTTCACGATTAAAAATTATCCTAAAAAAAATTAAAAAAAATTACTATTATATACTAGAATTATTACATATATGTGTATACATATATATATGTAGGTTAGGACATCTTTGTCGCGAGGAATATCCCGGTATAGACATCCTTTTTATCCCCCTATACTGTATTGATCGCCTGTTGCATAGTTAGCAGTGCGCATGCCCAGTGGTGCCATGTCCTACTCTTGCCGTAGCTTTATTCGTCCTGCAATTCAAGTAGGCCAAGACACTCAGCTGACTTCAGCCTAGCTGAGTTGGTCGGTCTCCTACGAGACGATCCTGATAGAGGGACCCCCTTATATAAAATAAGAAAATATATCCTGTTGGCCCGCTCCGCCAGAAGAACTATTCCGTTCACAGGAGGACTTCTCCCTCTCTGCCAGTCTCTCCGGCGGCGACGGTAACTTATTAGACGTTAGAAGTGCTGCGTCGTCTTGTTTGGGGGTAAATTCGATTTCGCCACAGCTGGTTAGAAGGTTCTCGGGGGTGAGTACATATTTTAAATCGGTTGGTTTATTTAAAAAAAAAAAATGTTTAAATTTTGATTTATGTTCAATTTTTTTTTAAATTTATTTCGTTAATTTAGTTTTAAGAAATCGATTAATTTAGCGGATTAAAGTTGCGAAAAAAAATTGTATTGATTTTTTCAGTAAACCAGCTCTGACTAAACATGTATGACAGGCATGTTTGAACCGGTTTCAGCTGGAAATTCGCGTGAAATCATCGCCGTTTTAACGCATATTAGTCGTACGTTGTGGGGGTGATCAGATCCGAAATAGTTTAAAACAAGTTTACTTTCGAACTAACCCTCGTATTGCGCTATAAATAAATAAATTCGTACATTATATACAAGGGCTCTAAAATATGTATAGTTGAGTTTCCTGTTGCGAAATCACGAGGTGGAATTTACTAATTTAAAAGAAAATTAATAAAATCTATAAAACAATACAATATATAACTATACAGGGTGTTTATTTTTCGTATTCTTTAACGTAGCACCCTGTATGTTGTTTGTTAACTCTTTAACTTGTTTGCAATTGGATCTTAATTTTTTAATTGTATATTTCCGAATATCTTCTGATTAATAAAAGGAGTAAAAGGAACACCCTGTATATGATAAAATTTTGTAATATATACAGAAATACCTAAAAACATTCTTAGGAGTAGCGGAAATCAGACTTTTGTCTCTTTGATGAGAATAAGTACCTACGAACTTTTTTTTGATATTGTAAATTATATCGAACAAATTAATATCGGTTAATGGAATACCCTGTGTATTATACATTATTAGTCGTATTATTTTTTTATAATTTTCAAGTCGTTAGTGCTTTTTTTCTGTTATAAAATCCGAGAAATACATCTTTTAAAGTTTTAAAGAAAGTAATTGCGAAAATATAATATACAGGGTGTTTCTATCAACAATTAACAAAAAAATTAAAATATTTTTAGAACTTAAACATGTATTTTTTTGTATTTGAAGCCAAGACTTGAATCAACTAAGCTGAAGAATTAACAATATACCGGATGTTATATTAGAGAAAGACATTTTGTACAGTTAGTCTCAAAAATAATGTCACCACGAAGAAGGAAGAGGCGGGAAAGGGTGAGGGGGATAATTTTCGAAGGATTTAGTTTCTGCAGGGTGCTGTAGAACGAAGAAAGGTAATTCAGGTGATTTCCGGCGGGAATGGGGCATTAATTTTGGAATAGGCTGTACAATTTAGATTCAAATTATTGTATTTTCGACAGAGGGACGGGGACGAAGGGAGGGTGGCATTAATTTTTCATTTAAAAGATACTTGCACGCAAGATGATTAACTTTGCCAGCCCCCAATTGCCGTTTAAAGCCTTCTTATTCCATGTTGTACAGCCAGTCTCAAAAATAATGTCACCTCAGGTCTCGCGATAAGGAGATACAAGGGTGGTGGGGATGAATTTTGAGATAAAATATACTTGCAGGCAAGATAGGTTTTTAAAAGGTGCATATATGAAGAAGTTGTACAGTTTGTCTCAAAAATAATGTTTCTTCCTCTGCATTGGTGGCATTATTTTTGAGACAGATTGTCCTAATTAGTTAATTTGTCATTTACCTGTTTAATCATTGACTTTACCAGCTCTCAATTGCGCTTTAAAGCCTTCTTATTCCATGTTGTACAGCTAGTCTCAAGAATAATGTCACCTCAGGTCTAGTTATAAGGAGATATAAGGGAGGTGGGGATGAATTTTGAGA
>ML218421.1:22711-39056 GCA_004785975.1 Popillia japonica
GATGAATTTTGAGATAAAATATACTTGCAGGCAAGATAGGTTTTTAAGAGGTGCATATATGAAGAAGTTATACAGTTTGTTTCAAAAATAATGTCTCTTCCTGTGCATAGGTGGCATTATTTTCGAGACAGATTGTCCTAATTAGTTAATTTGTCTTTTATCAGTTTAATAATTAACTTTACCAGCCCCCAATTGCGCTTTAAAACCTTCTTATTCCATGTTGTACAGCTAGTCTCAAAAAAAATGTCACCTCAGGCCTAGTTATAAGGAGATATAAGGAAGGTGGGGATGAATTTTGAGATAAAATATACTTGCAGGCAAAATAGGTTTTTAAAAGGTGGATATATGAAGAAGTTGTACAGTTTGTCTCAAAAATAATGTCTCTTCCTCGGCATAGGTGGCATTATTTTCGAGACAGATTGTCCTAATTAGTTAATTTGTCATTTATCTGTTTAATAATTGACTTTACCAGCCCCCCAACTACGCTTTAAACCTTTTTATTCCATGTTGTACAGTTTGTCTCAAAAATAATGTCACCTCCGGTCTAGTTATAAGGAGATATAAGGGAGGTGGGGATGAATTTTGATATAAAATATACTTGCAGGCAAGATAGGTTTTTAAGAGGTGCATATATGAAGAAGTTGTACAGTTTGTTTCAAAAATAATGTATCTTCCTGTGCATTGGTGGCATTATTTTTGAGACAGATTGTCCTAATTAGTTAATTTGTCATTTACCTGTTTAATAATTAACTTTACCAGCCCCCCAATTACGCTTTAAACCTTTTTATTCCATGTTGTACAGTTTGTCTCAAAAATAATGTCACCTCAGGCCTAGTTATAAGGAGATATAAGGGAGGTGGGGATGAATTTTGAGATAAAATATACTTGCAGGCAAGATAGGTTTTTAAAAGGTGCATATATGAAGAAGTTGTACAGTTTGTTTCAAAAATAATGTCTCTTCTTCAGCATAGGTGGCATTAGTTTTGAGACAGATTGTCCTAATTAGTAAATTTGTCATTTACCTGTTTAATAATTGGCTTTACCAGCCCCCAATTGCCCTTTAAAGCCTTCTTATTCCATGTTGTACAGTTTGTCTCAAAAATAATGTCTCTAGCAGAACATAAATGATTTTTTTATTATTATTAAATCACATTTTTTTACATTTAATCCTTAATCTAACAGTTCCTCCAAACATTTTAGAATTTTAAACTTATATATCGAATAAACACGAACACAAAATAAAAGAAAACCTATTTCCCATTATACATGGTTCGCTCCAATTCCCTCTGCTTCTCCCTGAAGGCAGCTATAGGATCATCGAACTGGCTGTAATGCTTCAAAACATCCCTCACATCCTGGACATCCGACATGGCTATAACTACAAAAATTTAGATTGGAGGTTGTTAAATTCGAACACATTTTGAGTTATCTGAAGCAAACGAACCTCGGAGAAAATTGGCTAAATCGATTAGAGTCGTATCGTAATCGTTGCCGTCCCAACGTACGACTCTGAGGACGTTATCCTGGTGGTCCAGTACAGAATTGGCGTCCCAATCTACTAGGATTACCTTAATTTATTTCGATTAATTTTAATTTTTTTATTAATTAATCTAGATTAGATCTTACTTTGTTTAAATTCCGGTTTAGTTTGGATAAGTCTTTAACGTGGTGGCCGTCTGTGAAGTTGGTGGCGTCCCTGACTAGTTTGTAGGTGATTAAGTTGTTCGGGTCTAAAGCCTCTAATATCGGGAATACTGTCATGCCTAACTCGGCCGTGTAGATCACGATCTCGTAGATTCCGTTCAGCATTTCCAAAAATTGATCTATTCCCGGTCGCTTTTTAAATCTCCACCCTGTATTATAAGTCCAATCGGGGTGCACCAAAACGTCTTTAAACTCCAACACTAAAGTGTACGGCGGTTGGTGATAGGGATACTTCAACTCGTCCGGCAGCAGCTTCTCCCTGGACGGCTCATTGATCAGCTAAAACGCGAGTTAATTCCATCTAATATAACTAAATCCCCCTTTACACTCACCTTCCGATAATAATTCATCTGCTTCAACGTCCTGTAAAGATACTGAATCGGAACAGCGTGATTCGAATACTCATCCTCGACAACTTCGCCGTCCTCTCCCAGGTTAGGTCCGCCGAATTCCATCAACAGGAACAACCCCGCGAAGGTGACGGTCACCCCGAATATCGTGAACGTGTACTTCATCGTCCGCCACGAATTCGCGTCGTCTTTCCGCTCGTCCTCGTCGGCGGTCGACGCGGTCCGCGTCGTCACCGTCGATATGATCGTCGGACTCACGGAGGGGTCTACGGATAATTTCGGTTTGGGGTCTTCGGTTTCGTCCTCGGATTCCAGCGAATCGTTCGTCGAATTCTTGTTGACGTTTAACGGCTCTATCGGATTTAATATTACTGTAATGATGGTAAAATTGTGTTACGATTACCTTTTGTGGCGTAGAAGGAGACGGGGATGAATCTCCCGGCGAAATCTGTACGCTCCTGGCGGAAAGACGGGTATAATTGTTTGGTTGCGTACCTGTTGAGGGCGCATCTCAGCAGGATTCGCGTTAAATGTAGGGAGTTTCGCGTTAAAATCGACATTTTTTTCGAAATAAAACGAGGCGGGTGACGTTAATTAATGAGAACTGTCAAAATTGGCTTGGATGTTTTAAAAAATGGTACGCGGAATTAAGTTATCTAGATGTAGATGGCGTCAGAATCGATTTTAGTTTTAGTGAAATATTTTGGAGATGGCGCCAGTTTCGGAAATGGGAGAAATTGGCATAAATATTTTTTTTTGTGCAATTTCGTAATTTGCGCCTCTA
Organism: Popillia japonica; assembly: GCA_004785975.1. Taxonomy (NCBI): domain Eukaryota; kingdom Metazoa; phylum Arthropoda; class Insecta; order Coleoptera; family Scarabaeidae; genus Popillia; species Popillia japonica. The sequence continues at coordinate 25,550 of ML218421.1, forward strand.
ATTTATTGAAGATTTTTCTAAATTTTTAACATTTACGTCATGATGGTTTAAAATTATATAGCTGCGTCATTTTTAAACGGAAAATATAAATTTATTAAGGGGACCGAATGATAAAATCTTTTTCACATTAGGCAAATTAAACTGACAGCTATTTTGGCGGTAAATTTAATGATGTATTAGAATCAAATAAGTTATTTACGGTAAGATCTGATTGGCGTTTGCCATTTGTAGGACGTAAATTTACCCAAAATCTTAAACAAACTGATCACCGTTACGAGAATGTGGTCTTCAGATATACATATATTCCATTTTATTGGGGCTGCCACATCGATACTCTTGTGGACGCTAAGCACCCACAACAGTTTGATAGGCCTCATACAGAGCCATTTCGGTGTCATTGGAACTGTGCCATTAGAGCACCCATTCGGACGGATCCGAATGTCAAACAAGTAGCAAGAACCCAACGACCATACGAGCTCTAGTGACAGTATTCGCACTATTGCATACCTCCCTTGTGAAAAATTTGGAAAATGAGTTACTACAGAGCATTCACATTGAATATATAGTCAGCCAAGGAATCAAGCACACGAGGAAAGTAACTTGCAATCCCATACATTCAGCACCCAAACACTCAACTCAAGAAACGAAACGACCTTACCCAACATGAATGCTTTACAACAATGGTTGACAATATTTGAAGAAAAATAACAACACAGCATTCATATTGAGTATAGTTGGTTAGTTGGTAACAAAATACCAATTAACCCTATAACGACTGCACGCATTTGTGCGGGGATTTTTGAAGTTAGAAATAACTCAAAAATTGGGACCTTACGGACAGCAATTAAAAATTGCGTGTTCGCATAACGGGAATAATATAGATAGAAGAAAATTAAATGGGAAAGCCGCACAGATAAAAATGTGTACAACAGCGGAAAATACTGTTGTTAGAAAATGAAACCCACGGACAACGATACGTCCGTCCGCAATAACGGCACGTACCGAAGTGACACTAATAATAAACAAACGACGGCGTCGAAGGACATTCGTGACTTTACGATTACATATTTATTAAACAAATAATAAAAGGACTGTGTAAATATTAAGTGCATATACAGGGTGGTACATTATTTAGTATACAGGGTGGTATAATTAGGTTTCGTCATAATGAAAGGTATGAGCTTTTTATTATGCAAAGTCCTTTTGTACCATAAGGATTTGTATATAGCACTGCTAATCTCAGAAAACTTCTTATCATGTGTTTAATAGTGTCGTCAAATGTAGATAGCACCGCCTTTCTTCCAACTCGTTTTAATGGTTGTGAAATTAGTCCTTTACCTTTATTTTTACCAAGAATACGGAAAACACTAGACTTCGAAACACCTACAATTATTGTTAAATATAAATATATCTACATATTCATAAGAATTTATGTATGTTACCTCTAAAAAGTGTTTGCAATTTGCAGTGTTATCTGTGTTTTCTTTATTGTAGGATTACTACCAATAATTTTCTTGTGCCTGTTCGGTATAGCTTGCTTTTCTTATGCAGAGAAATGTTCACGCCCCAAAGTAGCACGTTTCCTTGGAGGCGATATTGATAATCCACTTGTACTAGGCTGTGGATCCATTTTGACCGTCAAATAGTTAAAAAAAAACTGATTTTCTTGTTTAATTTTAGTAGAAACACAAAAAGATAATAGAAAAATATTTAACGAAATATTCATTCAATCAGCTGTGTCTACAATATGGCGTCTTTAAAGTCTAGCAAATTTGAGCACTGTAAACATGACCGGTAATAAACCAATTGTAAGCTTATATTTTGGCGGGCTAATTTCGATTAGGTCCTCTTATTAAAAAACACCTCTATTTTCGGTAAATATCGACATCCAATCCAAATGGCTCTCACGAATGTGGCGCGAGATTCGAATTAAACCGCTAGCTGTTAGGGCTAAACAGCTTTCGAATAGACGTACTTGTTTATATCGAACAGATAACTGTTGAGAAGCGGTTTAATCATAACAGGTAGCAATTTTTTTTTAATTTCCTCGATTATCGCGATGGAATATCTATCAATGTGACAGCTATAATTCGCAATAGTCCGCCAAAAAAAATAAATCGAGCGAAATTTTTGAGTTTGACGTTTAAAACTGCGAACTGTCAAATTGACAGCTATAGAAATTCCGTGAAACTGCCTCCCATACATAGATGGCGTTCGGATCGATTTTACTAACATTAATGACATTTTTGACATTGATACTTTTAAAATTAAATTATAATATGGAGACGTATAAAGATAAAGCGGAAAAATTCATAAAAGAAGCCGAAAGGAAATTATCGCCCGGCGGAATTTGGAGCATCTTCTTCGGATCGTACGCGAAAATCGACGAGGCAGCCGAGTGTTACCAGCGAGCCGGGAACCTATTCAAGATCAGCAAAGCTTGGCAAGAAGCCGCGGATAGTTTTTTGAAAGCCGCCGGATTATTAACAAAGATCAGTAACCGACACGAGGCCGCCTCGGCTTACATAGACGCCGGACATTGTTTTAAGAAATTCAACGTGAACACGGCGGAGAATTGTTATTTAAAAGCGATCGAAATCTACCTGGATATGGGGAGGTTCACGGTGGCCGCGAAACACCACCAAACAATAGCGGAAATGTACGAAAACGAGCCCGTGGACTACGACAAGGTTGTGCAACATTTAGAGCAAGCTTCGGATTATTTTCGGGGGGAGGAGAGCATATCGTGCGCGAATCGGTGCCTGTTGAAGGTGGCTGCTTACTCGGCCGAATTAGAGAATTACGAGAAAGCTATTATAATCTACGAGAACGTAGCCGCCACCGTTATGGATAATAGTTTGTTGAAATATTGCGCTAAGGAGTACTTCTTCAGGGCGATGCTTTGCCATTTATGCGCGGACGCGACTAATTCTAGATCGGCTTTGGAAAAATACGCCAGGAGGTACCCGACGTTGAAGGATACTAGGGAGTACAAACTCGTATCGAGTTTAGTGGATTTCGTCGAGGAGGGTAACGTGGACGGATTAACGGGAGCCGTGCAGGAGTTCGATTCGATACATCGCCTAGATAGGTGGTTCACGATGATGCTGTTGCGGATAAAAAGTAAATTGAGCGATGGGAAGTTCGATCTGAGGTAGATCTTTAAAATGTGCAATATTAATTTAATTAAAAAAAAAATAATAAATTCTGTTTTGATTGCGTTCAATATATATTTAATTAAATATTACCTCATTAATTAATTAATTAATACAAAATATTTATAAAGAATAAATAATTTCATTTTAGTCCAATTTCGAATTAGTTCGTCTAGATGGCGTTGTACTATCTCCCGTCAATCATTTAGTTTGATCTGGGCTTCAATAATCTGCTAGCAGGTGGCGGAATCCGCGAGAATCCGGCCGCGTCGAACACGGGCATGATCTCCTTGCTACCCCTAATCGAGTCCTTCTTGAACGGCTCGGTCGGGAAATAGGTGGCGCCGTAGAAATCCAAGCCCTGTTGCAGGAGATTGTTGTACTCGTCCAGGGATGCTACGGTGATCCGGATGGGGTTCGGCGTACCGGGGATTTGGTCGACCTTCGGCGGCACCCGAATAACCTCCACCTCCCCAAATTAAACAAAAAAAAATTAATTAAATTTATAAAAATTTTATTAAATAAGATTTACCACTGACGTGTATCGGAATAGGCTAGCTCTGATATCATCTTCAGGCAGATCTAGAGGGACCTCGTTTACAAGTAAGGAGAACGTCTTCTGCGGTCTGCACGGAATGGCGACTTTTCGGTATAACCGTCCTCCGGTGACCTGGAAAGAATACTGAAGATTTATTAAGAAAATTGGATAGTTTTGAGGGAGAGTTGTAAATTTACCTTGTGGAATCCTTTCCTGTAGACCTGCTGGTAATCTTCGGGTTCGGAGAATTTGAACAGTATCCCGGTGGCTGTTTTGGTCAGGCTGAAGCTGCCTTTGAAGTTCAATTTATCGCAGATGTTCGCGGCCTTATCCAGGCTTAGATCGTGCGATGGAGTTAGCAGGAAAGCTCCTATTAGCGGAATAGGAATTTTATATTATTCGGAGATTATTTAATTATGTTTAATTTACCTTTTGTTAAGAATCTAGCGTCGCTTAAATCGCTGTTCGTGTCGTCGATTTCGCCGCCCATAATTTCACTAACCATATATGACATTCTGCTGTAAAGGACGTAGATCGAGACACTCGGGAACCGACCACTAAATCCTAGCTTTATATATTGATTGCTCGCGTCCCACCTACGACCATCATCGAATATAGGTTAGTCTTAACCTAGCAATCTACCTTTCAGTGCTCGGGATAATTATATCAATTAACGTTTTAAACATATTACTTCCTCGGTCTCGTATATCACTCTATTTTTATTGCCTCCTATTGTCTCTAATACACTCGTTTCAAGGTTGCGTAATTCTACAACGATTTACGCTGAAATCCGATCCAATACTCGCTAGGATTAGTATATGGGATACTTTCGGAGGCCCCTGTATGTATGTACGGGAGATCGTGACGCAACTAATAAAAGTGTACGGCAAATACGGCGGTTTAGATGAGATTATAAAATAAAATTCGATAATTGCTCGTTTAACCGCTGTCGCAGACTATTTGGGGCCGTATCGTTTTTCCTAGTTCTTGTTTTAATTGAACCTCTTCCTTAAAAAGAGATCTTTATAGATTGTCAAGGTTCTAACATTGAAAAATAATTTATTTGTAATAAAAATTCGATCATTACGTCGTAATTAAGGGACCTACGCTTTTTATTTTGATTGAGACGTAAAATGGTAATATATAGGGTGTTTCAAAAATTAAAAACCAATAGCAATAATGCGTACCGCTATTATGACGTGTATTGATGACGAGCCTCGTTTGTTATCGTAAACAGACTATACCTTGTATTGGATGTGGAATTATTCTGTTATCGAAATATTCTCGAAGATATACGAGTGTTATTCAGGCGGCTAAGGTCCTGGTAACTGGTGTTGGAACTATGTATTTGTCGAAATAGACAAACGTAAGAGGATGCTAATATCAACCCGCAGAACAGTTGGAAAGACTGGCATACCTGTGTGTAATTGGACCTATTAAGAGCGCTTCAACAGCTGCTAAACAGACACGACAATTCAAGCGTGGAATAAAAGAGATTTTGAAGCTCAAATATTTACAAGTCCGAATCTGAGTAGTGCTATTGCCAAAAAATGTTCTAACTGCAGGACAGCATGCCAAAAGCTTGAGAAATTAGAAACTTTGTACGGGGGAAAGTCTGAAATTACAATTGAAGGTTTGCAATGACTGTTTTTTTGTTTTCAATGTGATATTAGCAACACTCAATGATGATTTAGCAATATGCTGATGAGTTAGCTGTTAAAGATGAGGAAGTTAATGCTGGCACCAAAACTTTATCATTTTCGTACTGCCTGGGATAAAGTGACAGATACTACGGATAAAACTGTAAAAACATTGATCGAACGTTTGCGTTTGGAAGAGAACAAATTGACTAAATCATCGAATGGAACCAAACAAACCAAAACGGTTTTGTTTCTAAACAACTCAGGAAATTTGGAAGGTTAAACTCTCAAGGAAATTCGTCTGGAACGCCATCTGTGGAGTGTTTTAAATGTGGCATGAAAGGACGCGTGAAGAAATTTTGTTAAAATTTGCGCTAAATACTTAATATACAGTAAAAACAACTATTCTTGCGATAATTGCAATCGAAATAAGGGCCACTTTGCTAAAGATTGTGCAAAAGGAAATTCTGATAGAAGTATTAATGGTTCTAATCGATTTGCGCACCATCTATATCTCGGAGATAATTTCACGAAATTCCTAAAACGGCCAAGAGAGTTCAGCGAAGCTGTCACTTTGACAGTTCTCATTTATAAACGTCATACGTTCGTTAGAGATAAAAATCGATTAGTAGTGCAAATTTTATTCACACACAAACACTGGGAAATTATTATACAACATTGCTTCATATAAAAATTCACAAAACTTAACCTCAATGGTGCGCAATTTTGGTAGAGTTCCCCCCATCATTCTCTGGACGACGTTTATATTCACTTCTCGGATTTTCTGGAATATTCTGGACAGTTGCTGTGATTCATTCTGGGCTTCCCAACCCTTGTCATAAACTGTCCTAGTCGGTAGTGACCAAAACTTCTCAATGGGGAGCGACTGGGGTACGTTGGGGGGATTGTCTTCTTTAAGTGCGTAATTCGCGTTATGTTCAGTTAACCAGTTCTGAGTGATTCTAGCGTAATGGCATGAAGCCAGATCGGGCCAGAATATTACATCACAATTTGAATGATGAGTATTGATGGAATTTATCGATTTAGATAGAGATTTGCGAATATAGACCTTGGCGTCCACAGCTTCACTTTTAACTCTTCCATCGTAAGGTCTTGGAAATCCTGCTTGAGAAATAGCCTGCCAGGCTATGATGTTGTCGGCAAATTTCGCTTTTGTTTTAAATTTTCGGTTGTCAGTACAATTTGCAGTATTAGACGTGTAAGAACCATCGTTACCCTTTATTTCCGAATTGGATCATGTAAAATATTTCTCATCGTTTAAAACAATAACTCTGTTGCCGCTAAAACGTTGACGCCTTAATGTTCGGCAGCATCTAGGGATTGTCTCGGTGTATTTGGGACGCTTTCTCCCTTTTCGATATTCTAATCCGGTTTTAATCAAAATTCTGCCAACAGTCCAGTTGGATGCGCAATTCCAAATCTACCGATTAAAGTGCGAATAGACGTCCCAACTCTGTCTTGATCAGATTTAATGAGTCTGTTTATCTCATATGGGGCCAAACTGGAGGTCGTCCAGTTTTCGGTAAACTAAGCTTGATAATCCAATATATTGTGGACTCGAAAAATGTTCCAATCTCGCGTTTAGTCCAACTAAATTATGTAAAGAAACTTTCATTTTTCAATGGTGTATGACGACTTGTAAAACTATTTGAGACAAATCTAACATGTCACCATAGTAACTAACAAACGAGCATCTTTTCTAGCGAGTTGCAACTAGATTAGACGTTAATTGGGAAATTTTGCAGTTACTCAATTGAATGAAGATCGCGTGTTTAATTCCTCGATAACCCCACTTTAGAGGGGAGGGTGCGATTAGGGATTAGTGTGTCTATCTTTTCGTTATTTCGTCCTTAGGTAATGCGGAAATCGTGCTACCAATTTTTAAAAGATTGTCCGTTTAAATCTTCGGTCTTAGGAGGTCGTTTAAACTAAATCTTAATCTTAACGTAAAACCTCATATTAGAAAGTATGTAATTTAAATCTGCCATATCATTTCACAGCATCTCAGCTATTTAGTTACCACTCCCTCGGCACCCTAATCTAGTTTACACAAAAAATATCAATCTAATAATCCTGAATGAGTTATCCGGGTGAATGTGGTGGTGCTCCGCCCGGCTGAAACCGCGAACATCAGGATGCTCTTCCTCTAATAAAATTAAATATTACAATTATATTTTTGATTGTATCCGCTGCAATATTCATCCTTTTTTTAACAAAATTAGAGAGCGTCTGCATCGTACGCTATTCTAATCCATTTTTAGTCAAAATTCTGCCAACAGTCCAATTGGATGCGCAATTCTAAATCTACTGATTAAAGTGCGGGTAGACGTCCCAACTCTGTCTTGATCAGATTGAATGAGTCTGTTTACTTCTAATGGGGCCAAAATTGGAGGTCGTCCACTTTTCGGTAAACTATAATCCAATATATTTTGGACTCGAAAACTGTTTACCAACCTTGCATTTAGTCTTGTAAAACTATTTGAGACAAATCTAACATTTTGGTAGCAACAAAACTTACGTTAATTTTCCCGTCTAGCGAATATACCCTACTACGTCCTTATTTTTTTTGTTTTTATAACACGGGTATGCCGCTTTAAATATACTTTCCTCGATACGCAGCGATAGAACTTGAGGAAACAGCTGGGTCGTATTTTGCAGATGGTATAAGCACCTGCATACAGCTGTTTATATATATTATGCCCACAAACGTTTTTGTCAGCCATGCCCGCTTTAAAAGATATAAGTATTCTTTTAAAAAAAATCTACCGCGTTTCTATATCGTAGCTCTAATTTAGCTCAACGTTCCTAATCTAAGCCCGCCATAGCAAACAAAGAGGTTAATATAAAGGTTAACTATCGCAGTTAGACTCCGCTAATATTGCGTAATTATTCCGTCACATATGGGCGATTGGATATAAGGTGTTGTTCAGTGTAATATCAATCTGAGTGATGTATATAAAATTCCTTTTTAAAATTAGAATTCCGCTTCCGCTTCGATGGGGATGACATTTAAATCATATTACGTTTTTCTGACAGGTTCTCTTCTTTTTAAATAAGTAATCCAATTATAATTAATCGAATTAACAGCGAAGGAAACAGACTTATTCTACATTATATGCAGCTAAAAGAAAAATTCATTTTAAATAAATCCAGAACCAGAATAGCATGACATTTGACGATTCGGGGGGAAGGGAGTCGCACCTTCGTCGTTGGGGAACAGCATGGAGAGAACCACCGTGTGCGCTATTCAGGACCACACCTTTTCCTGGACAATTTCAACGTGTATCAGCCGCTCCCATTACATTAGCTAATTGAAAGGGCTTGGTCCTAGACGATGATGGTCTCTAAGTCAACGGGCAAAAATCATCGTTCAAAATAACACGGCGTATACGTTGTATACTTTTGCGCCCTACTACCACTAGGTCACGTTGGACGGTGCGAGGAAACGTAATTAAAATTGAGTGTAATTTCCTCCCATTCCCAGCCACTATTGGATATTTCCAATGACAAATCGTCTTTACTATTATTAGTATTAAGTGGCCAGGTTATATCGCGAAATATCGAGCTTCAGATAATAGCGAAGGATGATCGGCTAAAACCTGGGGTCGTTCTAAACGTTCGGAGAATTGTCGTTGTAATTGCAGGAAATTGAGCTAGATGGGGTGCTTTCTTGTCATTTTGACAGGTATAGGGGAAAATGAAAGATTGCTTTACATATCCTGATTTTAATTTTTTTTTAACTTTAAATACGAACGAATAGAGCTTTTTTTCTAAACGATAGATACGTAGACGGTGCATACAACATACACCTTAGAGGCACTTGTTTTCTCGGTAGTTTCCGCTAAAAATAACCACATAACATGATCTAAACGCATCAAGTTGGTAGCACGAAAATTTCTATTTTGACGAGAAAATAATTTGCTTTTATTTTAAATAATTCTGTCAAAATCAGCTGTCACTACATTGTGTGTCATTGACTGACACTTAATGTATATGCATTTCGGTTATTGCCAACTTGAAATAAACGTATCAAGTTGGTAACATGAAAATCTCTATTTTAGCAAGAAAGTAGTTCCTTTTTATGTCAAATAATTCTGTCAAAATTAGCTGTCACTTCTGTCATTTGACTAAAATTTATTGTATAGGGATTTTGCTTTGATTATATAAGTACAAAGTTTATTTAATGCCAACTTTTGAAGTAAACGTATCAAGTTGGTAACACGAAAATCTCTATTTTGATAAAGAAAATAGTTTTTTTTTCAAATAATTCTGTCAAAATCAGCTGTCACTACTGTCAGTTTACTGAAATTTTTTGTATAGGGAGTTTAGTTTGATTATATACAAAGTTTATTTAGTTTAATGCCCACTTGAAGTAAACGTATMAAGTTGGTAACACAAAAATCTCTTATTTTGATAAAGAACATAGTTTTTTTATGTCAAATAATTCTGTCAAAATCAGCTGTCACCACTGTCAGTTGACTGAAATTTATTGTATAGGAATTTTGGTTTGATTATAGACAAAGTTTATTTAATGCCAACTTGAAGTAAACATAATCTAGTTGGTAACACGAAAATCTCTATTTTGATAAAGAAAATAGTTTTTTTATGTCAAATAATTCTGTCAAAATCAGCTGTCACTACTGTCAGTTGACTGAAATTTATTGTATAGGAATTTTGGTTTGATTAGATATGTACAAAATTTATTTAATGCCAACTTGAAGTAAACGTATCAAGTTGGTAACACGAAAATCTCTATTTTGATAAAGAAAATAGTTTTTGTATGCCAAATAATTCTGTCAAAATCAGTTGTCACTACTGTCAGTTGACTGAAATTTATTGTATAGGGATTTTGGTTTGATTATATATGTACAAAGTTTATTTAATGCCAACTTGAAGTAAACGCATCAAGTTAGTAACACGAAAATCTCTTATTTTGATAAAGAAAATAGTTTTTTTTTCAAATAATTCTGTCAAAATCAGCTGTCACTACTATCAGTTGACTGAATTTTCTTGTATAGGGATTTTGGTTTGATTATATACAAAGTTTATTTAATGCCAACTTCAATAAGTAAACGTATTAAGTTGGTAACTCGCAAATCTCTATTTTAGCAAAGATATAGTTTTCTTTTATGTCAAAACATAATAATTCTGTCAAAATTACCTGTCACTACTGTCATTTATTTGACATTTATTATACCTATAGCCAGTTTGGTTATTATATACAAAGTTTATTGCCTAATTGAAGTAAAAATTTTATTTTTTGTCAAAATTAGGTCATTTAACGTTTATTGCATATACACGTTTTATTAAAATAATTAAATTTAGTACCTTTTACGCCATTTATTAGTCAGCGTAACCATACACGTGCTTCGGAGACAGCCTGTAGATCTCACCTCAATCTTCCACAGCGTTAAAACGTGCATATTACGTGACGTGAAGACAATTTTAAATCGGTACGGAATATCTATTGTTGTGGGGGTGGTGCGTTAGACGAGGATAGACGTATTATTGACGTAACATCCGAAAGAAGCCGATTATTCAGGACGAACATAACCGACCATGCATTGGCCCACAAATGTTTAAGTTTCTTTAGCAGTTCTTGGTGAACTTCCCAGCTTAGATGATTTTAGAATATCCGTAATAATAAATTCTAAAGTATTACATCGTCTCGCTATGCTATCTAATGTAAATTCATGTTTGTAATTTTTTTATTTTTAAAAAGACTCGATTACGCGGAATTTATATTGTAATATTGTTTATTAATTTATTGCATAAAGTGACCCGGTTAGAGTCGGATATTTAAACGATGTTTGAATTTTTTTTTGTGTTAATTTTTCTCGATTAAAACTAAACAATAAAAAGATCCGGGATATATACAACGCGATTAATTTTAAAAGGGATAAGGTAAGATTTCTTTAATTTTAATTTAATTTTTTTGTAACAAAACATTAAGAAAAATTTCACCTCTATTATGTTTTATACCGAAGGTTCTAATTCGGGAATAATAGTGCTTTATTTTACGCTGAAATAAACTGCATGACGTCATGTTCATCCTGTTTTTTCGGATTAAATTGTTCATTCCTCTTGTTCTAATTCAATTTATTAATTTAACTAAAATTTTACACATTTACTGCTGAATTTTTTTTAAAAAACCGACCTGCTGCACAAAGAAAAATAAGTATGTATGTATGTACACTTACAAACACGCACGCACACACCAACACATACGAGCTAGATAGGCCCAGATGTGTTTTCTATACACTCAATCTATATGTTTAATCATTCAGAATTCCTAAGAGTCTAAAAATAATCTTCCATCAATTTTAGACTTGTGCTTATTGCTGCAGATTTTTCTATATCGCGAAATTTACAAAATAAAGTTAGCAGCATAATTAGGGTGGACGATGCATACGATTAAATTGATCAGATTTATATCTGTAATCAGATGAAGGCTGTTACTAACGTGTCTAATAGTGTTGTTATTATGATTTAATATTCAATTTAGATCTGTGTTGGTTTCGGAATTTCCTATTAATTGATGTTTGATGATTATAACATGCATTTTATTGCAGGAAACATTATAAATAGCTTTTTATTTAACGCGGAAAAAAGAAGATGAATGGGGGGAAATAAAAAAAAAGCAAGAAACAATGCGGCAATTAACTTCTTCTTATTATTATTATAATGCCATTTGTAACGGAATGGTAGTTTTAACAACTGTTGTCGTAATTGAAGGTCTTTAGCATCAGAATTTCTTCAGCTCGACTTTGATCTAGTTGATTAAAATTGTTCCAACTTATTGATCAAGTTTTTTATGAACCAAAGCTGTCTGGCGTTGTTGAAAGGAGCTTTTGGCATGTCTGGAGTAACGTGGCACCACTCCAAGTCTGGGCCAAAACATGATTATCTCCTCAGATTCATCTAAAATAATGATTTTTTTTCAATTACAAAATGGCTTCCATTGCCTCTGGATTTACTAATAAAATGTAGATTTTTTTTTAATTTGTGAATAAAAAAATTTTTGGCTGGTAAAACACAAAGCTTTGAGATTTCATCTAGAGTCACCCAACGTAGACACGCTGTATAAGGCCATTACGACGCCTGGCTTCATCAGACGTATATAATGGTTGAGGTACCTAGTCCTGATCTGCTCTTGATCCGGAATTTTGACCAGTTTTGCAGCTGGATCCGATCCGTTTCCAAGCTAGTTTTGATCTATGTTAACCTTGTTCTGACTTGTCGTTAATTCAGGCTTTGACTAATCAAATCTAATCTAGATAGATATAAGTTTGGTTGTAATCGATTTTGAACCTGGTTGTGACTTGTTTTGAAGCCAGTTTTTTAACCTGATTTTAATTTACTTTGAAACTGGTTTTGACCTTGTTGTGGGCTCGAGTTTCGATCTACTTTTTGTACCTCATTTTAATCTTATTGTAAATCTGTTTGAAACCTAGTTTTCAGCATAGTTTTGAAACTCATTCTAACCTGTTTTGAACGTAATTTTGACTTTTTTAGATCTACTTTTTTAACCTCAGTATTCAACCTGGTTCTGACCTGCTTTGAACGGAATTTTCTACTTGTAAACTTGAATTTTTACCTTTTTCTGAACCTCGTTTCAACTTATTTTGAACTTGGTTTTCATCTACATATATATTTTGAACCTGATTCGACCTGTCTGGTTTTGAACTTGATTTTGATCTATTTTGAACTTGATTTTGGTCAATGTTGAATCTGGTTTTGGTTTGTTTAGATCTAGTTCTGAATTTGTTTTAAAAATAATGTTTAGCCTGGTTCTAACCTGTTTCAAGCAAAATTTTGAACCTTTGCATCAGAATTTTTGACCTATTTTGTACCTCTGAGTCTGAATTGTCTACCAATTTTGAACTTGGTCTTAATCTATTTTTCAACCTGGTTTTGACCTGTCTTAAATCTAATTTTAAACTTGCTTTTAGCCAGCTTTAAACTTAACTTCGAACAAGTTTTAACCCTGTTTTTTACTTAATTTTGATTAATTTTGAAGCAATCTAGCTCTAAATTTGGACCTGATTTTAACCTGTTTTGAATCTAGTTTTGAACCTAATTTTCAATCTGTTTTAAACCTAATTTTTAACCTATTTTCAACCTAATTTTCAATCTGTTTTAAACCTAATTTT